>QEOT01000703.1:79069-92065 GCA_003123785.1 Pterocarya stenoptera
TTTATTGGACAAGATCCTGACTACAGATAACTTGAGGAAACGCAGGGTAATTGTGCTGGATTGGTGTTGTATGTGTAAGAAGCAAAGAGAATCAATAGATCATCTGCTTCTACACTGCGAGGTGGCCAGGGGAATGTGGGATGATTTTTTCACTAGAGTCAGGTTGTCATGGGTCATGCCTCTTAGATTGGTGGACTTTCTCGCAAGTTGGCGAGGCATTCAGGGTAACTCACAGTTGGCGGCCATTTGGCATATGGTTCATATCTCTATGTGCTGGTGTATCTAGAGAGAAAGAAACGCCAGAAGCATTGAAGATTGTGAGAGAACAATGGAGGAACTAAAAATTTTCTTTTTTAAGTCTTTGCTTTTATGGGCAGGAACCATTGTTTGTAACGGTCTCAATGTTCTTGACCTTCTTCTTTCGATTGTAAACCCAAACTAGATTCTTTCTCATGTATATTACATGTGAACTTGGGCTATTAATAAAATTTCTATGATTACCTATCAAAAAATTTATATGGAAACCAAATAGCAAACTGGGTGTTTGCCTCTTAATGTCAGTAAGTATAGAGAGAGAGAGAGAGGTTTTCTGGAGTTAAATGCAACTCATAAAAAAAACTAACCATTGCTCGGTTCCAAGAACTGTCACCACTAAACTGAGCAAGGACTATGTCACCCTTTTTAGGATTAAAAGCACCAACCACTGGAGCTTCTTGAAGATTTAAAGAAGCAAGTTGTTGTTGAATCAAGTCAACTTTCTGATCACCAACTGTCTGGACATAAAATTTACCACCACCCAAGACTTCCGTAACCACCACCTGAAAATTTATATCAACAGGACTTCATTCAACATTGTACAAGACATGAAAAGGTTACAACTAGAAGAAATTGTATTCCAATCACCTTTAGCACTTCTTTCTGTTTGCTTTCAACAGCTGCACCATTAGACACTTCTTCCCCTTCAACGTAATTCTCCCAAATCTGCAACACAGTCTCAATATGGTATAATTGGAAGAAGAAATGGACTTGCAATAATGAAGGTTCTGCTTCTTCTTCTTCTTTTTATGAGTAAAATAATGAAGGTTCTGCTTCTTACTTTAAGCTTTTGTCTTTTCGCAGATTTCTCAGCTTGGTCAAGAAGGTGAATGTCAGGGATCCTGTCACTGCCAAAGGATGTTTGAAGTTTTGCCAAGCCAGCTTCAAGGAGCGGAACTGCTAGATTTGTCTTTAATTCCCACATGGATCCCAAGAAAGTTCCAGTTCTATCAACGGTTTCGACTTCAATCTACACAGGAGGCACAAATTTATCAAGGCCAGGAAAGCAACCAAGGGA
The DNA here is from genome assembly GCA_003123785.1 of Pterocarya stenoptera. NCBI lineage: Eukaryota > Viridiplantae > Streptophyta > Magnoliopsida > Fagales > Juglandaceae > Pterocarya > Pterocarya stenoptera. The sequence goes on from QEOT01000703.1 coordinate 80,403, forward strand.
CAAATTACCAGGTTCTACGGGGTAAAAAATACCTCAACATCCCTTTGCATTATCTTTCTTCTCATTAGTGCAATAGCTTCCTCTGAATAGGGCTCATCACGGCCAGGACATCTGACACCGGAGAATGAGAAGGCAATGCTACATGTTTCCTTGGGAATCAACAACTTAAATCGATGACCACTGAGGACATATTCTACAACAGCAGGAATTCTCCTACTCCTTTGCAGAAATGGCAAAAAATCTCTAGCTTTCTTGACTGATGCCTGAATGAACAAATTAATAATGGGAACAATAAAAGTACTGAATAGCATAGTGAGCAAAGAATTTAGCACAATCAAATTATTTCTCACCATAAGCAGGTCTGTTACATGCATGACTGGAGGATCCTTGGCTGAATGGATACCTTTCTTCCCAACAACGGAACGAGATTCAGCAGCAAGAAGGGCATCATAATAGTTTGATCTCTCCTCAAAATCCCGATGTCTAATAACAGAGCCAAAGCCACGTGCAATCACAAGCTCAGCAATATTCACACCAGGCTGGCTAACAGAAGTGGGTGGAGCAGGTGATGGGGTATCATCCCCCTCAACCTTAATAGGAGATAATAGGAAAACCGATCCAAAATCCATTACTCTGGAATCTGCAGTCCCAGTTGCAGCTACAGATCCATCTGCCATGCTCACTTTCCTAGAATATTCCATTTGAACATTCACCTGAAAAGAAAACACACAATCGATTATTACATTATTTTAATGTTATAACCAAAATGAGGTGAAATAAGTACTGTTCATACTTGTCGGCCAATAAGTCGTGTCCTTAAAAAGTCCCTTGCTTCACGTGCATAGGGAGCAGGCTTTTCATCTCTGCGAGGATTACCCATTTTTGGACACCTAATGCTTGACAGATTGACTCGCCGCTCTGCTATCGGACTGCCGTAAGGGACAGAATCATCAGCCACGATAATGCAGTCCCCACTTACAACTTCCACAACCTGGAAAAATTCAAATGCAGTTTACAACTATTTTACAACATGAATAAAGCATAAATTGAGATAAGCAAAGCTGGGACTAGTTACTACCTTTCCTGTAAAATTCTGGTCATGGATTGCCTTTGAATTTGTAGCTGGAGGTACATAGTTTGTCCAGAACCTCAACCTGCTTTTCTTGGCTTGAAGCTCTGCGGCCTTCAGCCTTCGCTTGGCATCCTCCTCCATCATATTTGCACTCCATTCAACAAACTTAGCTAAACCCTAGAGAGAGAGAGAGAGAGAGAAGACTTTCTATCATTTAGAGAACTCATCTTTTTAAAAACGTCTTCATAGCAACAGCCAGGTAGAAACATCTAGACAATGAGTTAAATTAAGCCCAAAAAAGATCATTCCTGTGCACTAAAAGGAAATATAGGCACATTATAGCAATATAGATGGAGCACATTCAAATCAAACCTTATAATTGCAATCAGAAGCACTTCCAAACAAATAATCAAAATTAGTGCCACTTTGATAACATCCACTTTAGGGCCATAAATTTCAAGTGGAAAATAACTGGGCAAAAGTTGAACAGTAAACAAAGGCACATCTTCCTCTGCCTTCGAAACCATTAAAAAACCATTCAAACATAATCTGCAAAGAGATTTGGAAGCCTTACTCAATATAGCTAATCAAGAAGCTACACTAATGCCAAGGTGAAGCACCAAACATTACAATTTGTTAATGAACATTACAGTTTTATCACCGCACACACACACACACACACACACACTCATAATAATAGCAGCGCCAAATGTAAAAACATACGTTTTCAACAAGCTCCAGTGCCAAGTCTTTTGCTAAGTCGCCATCAGGGTAGTACACTGATCCAATCAAATTGCTGAATTTGTCAACACCTTCCAAGACAATGCGAACCTATACAAATCCATCTCAATTTAGAAATTTCCAAAAGAAAAGAAACAAAACTATACAAGATAACTTATAGAAGCAATCTGTATACCTCTCTATTCAAAACGCGAAGCTCAGTAAAATATTTGGCTTCAACACCAAATGGATCAGGAGCAACTTCAGCAGATGATGCTGCTGAGACTGCAAGCCTCTGTGCAGATGTTAGAGGGGCTCGAGATTCAGCCAAGACATCTCCATTGCGCTCTTCAGTGCTGACCTCTGTTTCACCAGCACTTTCAGTTACGGCTCTTCTTCCCATGGATGGAGCCTAATATCAAATAAAGATATGACGTCTATAAGCAGGAAGCATATTGATACCAGCAAATACGATTGTTAATAGAACAAGATTTTCCACATGGAAAAGATGTGAATCAAAGCAGAGAATGCAGACCTGAACCCCCGCAACAAACACTTGGACAAACTGAAACTCTGGAAGCAGATAGACCCGAACTGTACTACCATCACGAACCTGCTCAACAATACCTTGCATGGGCCTGCCCTTGCTTGTAGCTAACAATCCCATAGCATCCAAGTTGCTAGGATCACCAATAGCAGATGGTGGTAGATTCCTGATGGATGCCTCAGCAGCACCGGGAACCTGCAATCAGAAATGAGGAGACCATGTCTTAATCTCCTTGAACAAGATAAATGCAATTCTATGCTGGTGTTCACCTCATTATAATCCCTCATTTAATTATTAAAGCTAATGCGCAACAGAATCTTTCAGAGACAGTGGTAGATGATCTAGCAAAATTTGAATTTAGAAATTAATATGCAACTATTTATTTTGAAAAATCTCATGGCTAATTACTTCAATGAGTCCAAACATAAGGAGTGTGCTCTTAAATAACAACCAGATTTCAGGTAATCTAATACAGTCGAGATGCCTAATGCGATCCGATTGGGTTCAAATTGAAGGCAAGTGGCAACAACACAAGGACAAGGCAACATTAACTGTCCTCGTAGCCACAGCAACCAATTTTCTTAAGAGCCCTTCCAAAACAAGTCAGAAACTAAGTTATCAGGATGTATATGTCAAATGCCAGACCAATCCCATCCATTGATACCTATATGGCTCATCTGAGATTGATATTATGTGTTCTGGTACAAAATTTCCAATTTTCCCTTATGATCTAGATGGCCCAAATAATAAAGGACCTAGTCATCTAAATGACGAACACAAAATCCCAAAGTGTTGCTGTCATCACGCAAACAGTACCATGCATCATGCTACTAACCAAATAACAAATGCAGGGGAGGATGGAAATAATAGGCAATACATATATATGTAGAAATGGAAACAGTTTCAAACTAATATAAAACAAAAGGGGGGAAGGACTAGAAATGTTAACCTTGCTCCATCGGCCAAGACCTTGTTGCTTAGCTTGATCTTCCAGATTTTGCAGCTCTGTCAGGAAAGGGCTTGCTTCTCCTTTCTGCTGACCCTGCTCCCTGACCTGCAGAAAAAGATTCAGCCGATGCTTACACAAGAAATCAAAAGTCAAAATTTTAGCAATATCCCTATGTCGAAATAAAAAGATATGACCTTTGCCCAGCCTTCAGAAACCACCAGCAAAGCAACATTTTTGTCACCAAGGAAAACAGAGCCAAATTCTCGCCCTATGGATGGTACAGTGTAATCTACTCTGAATGCAACCTCCTGGCAGGATTAATATATTGAATTAGATGTAAAAATATGCTTATTCTAAGGAATCTACATTGATTAATCCCATGGCAAATGCAATAATCTCCAAAAGTCACCTTTCCTATAATGAGCTTCCGCAAAAACTCTCTGCTGTCCCAGGCAAATGGCTCATCAACACCACCTCTACGGGCCTAGCAATACAATACAGAAATGGAAGGCATAGCATGTCAGCAGCAAGTCCAATTTGAAAGTGGTGTTACCCAAACCAGAATAAAAGTACCAAGAAACGAAAAGATTCAGATAATTCACTTGAAAATGATTAATTAAGTTCCGGTTTTACAATCATGTATGTGTGTTTTAAACTCTTAAATGTCAATCAACAAGAACTAATCACATAGGGGAAAAGAACCAATAAATAATGAAAAGAAGCTGATTACAAACCAAATGGTGCAATTATATCAAGAAAACTGCAAAATATTACAGTAGATGATTAAAATCGCAAGTTGGTATAAAAGTTAGCATCATGCTCATGACACAATCCTACCCAATTTGCATTCGAGCTAGTCCTTCACAAAAAGGAGAGTAACCAAGCCAAGGAGAAGGAAACAGCACCACTTGAAGGAGACCCAGAAACAAGAAAGAATTACATCCAAAAAAATGTTGCGTAGGTCATCAAAACAAAGTAAGGTGTACCAGTCTTGGAGCAATAAGAGATGACAAAGTAAGGGTCTTCTCAGGTGGGAGTCCAGGCCTGTTCGCGGTCATGGCCATAATAACCACGCTGTCTCCCGAAGGAACAGCTTTCACTTTTCCTCTGTACCAACCTGTGTTTCCGGCAGTTGATGATGCCATCTCTCAACAGCTAATATCCACAACCAAAAATAATAACAAAAGAGGTTGAGATAACTGATATTCAATAAGGAATCTAATTGAAGTAAAATGCTCTGAACAATCTGGAAACGAAATAAGAAAGAGCAAGAAAAGATATTGAAATCCATAATATTGCTTGCGGTGGTTATTGAGAAAATGGCCACATGCATCGATAAAACGTTGGAAGATTGATCGCATTAAGCACATAGAAGAAAGGTCGCTGTGTCATCGAGCAAGCCAATCAACAGTAAAACGCAAATTTTAACCATAATGAGATGATTGAGATGAAAATCTAATTTATCGAGAGCTATGGATGAATGACGTCTTGTAAGTCATACCTTGACCAGATCGGAAGGAGAGAGTCCCTACGCTTTGGATCTATCGAAATAACAAAATCTCGAATCGATCCAAACACAATTGATTTGGTGTACCTATAATAAGATGAGAGAGATCTGCAGTACAAGAGGCCCAGGGATGCAAAGCCCTGCTTGTCGAGGCGTTGGGCGGCGGATCAAGCACGGCAGAGAGAGAACGGCAAAACGGAGAGAGACGGGGCGGAATAAGCTCTAAGAGTATTTATAAATGATAAATGATGAGCAGAGAGACTGACAGTGGATGTACCCCTCATTTTTCGGTAGAATTACTGAAAATACCATAATGTCATCCATAATTCATATTCAAAACAGTATATAGTTCATATTCTTAAGGGCGATGCTACTCCGACATCTGAGTTTTTTTTTTTTTTTTAAATTAAAATCTGAGTTAACCGTTTATAACCGTTTGATCTAACTTGTCAGGTGGCACTGCAATATCATATTAAAAAATAGAACATAAATTTCTCTTTTTCTTATTATCACCGGTATAAATTTATTATCATCATGGTAAGAATCTGCAGAATAATTTGTTAATTATAAATGATTATCAAATCTTTTAATAAACTCTAAAAANGTAACTTGTCAGGTGGCACTGCAATATCATATTAAAAAATAGAACATAAATTTCTGTTTTTCTTATTATCACCGGTATAAATTTATTATCATCATGGTAAGAATCTGCAGAATAATTTGTTAATTATAAATGATTATCAAATCTTTTAATAAACTCTAAAAATATACCATTTAATTCATTACTAAGCAATAATGTTGTGAGAAGTTTCTATCAATCTCTATTTTTTCCAAAATCATAATTTCATTTCTATTCTATTGTGCCAAATAGATATTACATCCTCAAGTTGAAGTTGGTTTTATAATGATTGCTAATAATTAAAAAAAAAAGAGTGTTACGTTCTGTTTTTTTCTCTCTCAATATGGCACTATCAGTTAAGTGATCATTTGAACGGTACTCGGATGATCGAAAAGCATTTTCCTTAATTTATTTTCTGAAAAAAGAAAGGTTTTGCGCTTTTTTATATAAACTTGTCTGCATGCCTATCATTATATATCAAAATTCAAATGCACTAAACTATCATTTTTAACGGTGATGTAAAGAAAAAGAAAAGTACGAGGGGCAAAAGAAGGTAAAGAATAATTTATATTCTCATCTCATTTCATCTCATCTAATTTCAAATAATAACAGAAAATACTTCATTCATAATGAAAAAGTTTTACGTACAAAGAAAACCAATTACATAGTAGCATCTAACAAGATTCAAGAGCTAATGAAATTTGGGCATTGATGCCACTGTACGGTGTCATCTATCAATCTAGCATGTTGAGCTAACAAATGAGCCGCTTCACTTCCTTGTCTTCCAACATGAGTCACGTCATAATCCATGAACCGACGAAGAATAAGCTAGATTTGCATAATCAAAGAATTCTGATCTGTTAGACTAGAACCCCAAGAGCGAATGGCTTCAATAACCATTAATGAATCTCCTTCCAAAATCAAAGCACAAAACCCCAAATGCATAATCATATATAGTCCTCTTAGAGCAGCCACAGCTTTAATCTCGTCAACTTTAAAAATAGCAACTTCCTTACGACACATAGCCAATAAAACCGTACCCTTATCACTGTATACAATCACCCCAAGACCCACAGTTCTAGAAGATATAAAAAAAGCACTATCAAAGTTAAATTTAACTTCACCTTGTGGTGGTGGAATCCATGAGAGCAAACAGTCTGTACGTGCTAGCAAGTAATGAGATTTCACAGTTACATAACTCTCAACATAATCAATACAATTATCCACAAATTCCATAACCACACATTCAGATTGTTGAAATAGACAATGATTTCTATATTTTCAAATATCCCTCGCAACAAGTAAGAAATATTGGAACACACCCCAAATTATCTACCATCAATTGCCAAACCAAAGTCTGAAAATTGAAACAGAATCCAACATTAACATAACCTTGGGGCATCGAGCAAGCCAAATTCCTCATACTACTGCACATTGATAAAGAGCATGTAAGAAAGTACAGCAGAAAAATACCTTAAGCTCAGCTTATAAAATTGCTCCACAAGTTTTTTCAGATTGACAAATCGCAAGCGTTTCCTCTTAGTGGCGAAGTGTACTACGTAATATAAAACTAGAGTAACACTTAACAAATCTACAACCTAAATATCTTATCAAGAGAGAACAAAAAGAGAGAGTTTTTGTGTATTTCAAAATGGTTAGCCGAATCAACTGAGGGAGGATTATATATATAGTCACCCACACGGCTGGCCTTAAAGGCCAGCCTTTATTCTGCAGTCACCCTGCAATTACACTGCAGGGGTAACACATGGCTTTAAGTCATGCGTTACAAGTCAAGCACAGGAAGGAGGGGGTCAGCCCACATGAGCGCCCCTCCATCTTACATCTCTCACTCGCACACAGTGGGTATGACTCTAGGTCTGCATATCTCTAATGTTTTCAATCTTGTTCATACAAGTAAATAGGTTGTGCAACCACCAAGCACATCTGTAGAAAGGTGGGAGTACATACACCAAATCTCTCCCAGAGAAAACCAGGATAGAAATATTCCTAAAGTGCCTGGTCATGTCCTAGACTAATTCCATCGCATCAAGATCAAGCATTTTCGAACCTTCTTGAGTTAAAAAAAAAAAAAAAACTTAGAACAATGCTTGACTACCTCCAAATCATTTCAATGTGTTCACAATTTTAGTCGCTACCAAGATGTAGCGTCACAGTTTGACGTCAGCAAACACTATCGAAGATACAATATCAAAGAGTCTTTCCTTTGCACTCATATCACTCAATTTTCGTCGAATCGCTTTCCTAACAATGCATCTTTAGACCGTATCAAGTATGGCTATAGACAGCATGCTAAAGTAGCAGACATTACAACCTCCATCTCGTAACACAGTTAAAGATAAAAGACACTTAATAAAATGAGACTCACATAGTGAGAAAGAGGGGAACATTTTACTCACTTATTCATATGGTCGAATAAGCCCATGTAGTATGAAACACATACTACGGTGGATTTCTCTTTCTCAAAGAGCATATGTCTATATCAACACCGTATAGATCTTGGTCTAGTCGCTCCTTAAGTATCTAACCCGAGTTCCTCTATATGCACGCCTCCAAGGCATCAAAGAGGATCTCGCATCTGACTAACTACAGACTACATGGATGGTGGGGTAACCATGCATAGTCCTCTCAATGGACCTCATCTTAACTCTCACTAAGGCGACATATGTGTGTGTCAACCAACTTATCCTTTTGGACAAGTACCTAGGGACACAATGTCTCATCTCTACTCGCTACTTAAGTGCTAGAGGCGATCGCTCGTGTGAGTGAGCCGATCTAAGCCTGTTAACATATCTTGTGTGTGTATTAGAAAAACAATACGATAAAGACAATAACTGGATCCTATTGTATTAATATCCCAAAGGAAATGTTACATCTCAATGTCATTTGAATAACAAATTACATTTACAGTCTATGCAGTCCTAGATTCCTAACATGAGCCTCAAAGACGTCTCTTGTTATAGGCTTCGTTAAGGGATCAACAACCATGCGACTCGTAGAAAGGTATTTCAGAACCACTTCCTTTTGCGCTACCATGTCTCTGATATAGTGATATCTGATATCTATGTGTTTGGTTCTTCTATGATATTTAGAATCCTTAGCATATGCGAGAGCTACCATGCTATCGTAGAATATCGTCACCAGATCTGAAGTATCCGTGCCAATGTCTAAATGCTTGAGGAACCTCCGTAACCAAATAGCTTCTTGAACTGCTGTTGAACAAGCTATGTATTCCGCCTCCATGGTGGATATGGCCATACAAGGTTGTTTCTCACTGCTCCATGTAATGGTGCCATTGTTGAGCAGAAAGACATACCCAGTGGTTAATTTGCGCTCATCTAGGTCACTACCCCAGTCGGCATCACTGTAACCTCTTATCTGCAAATCTGAACCCTGATAGCACAGCACATAGTCCGCAGTTCCCTTGAAATATCTAATAATCCTTTTGACTGCTTTCCAGTGAGACATCTAGGGTTAGATTAGAATCTACTCACTAAGCCAACTGCATAGCATATGTTAGGCCGAATACACATCATTGTGTACATTAGACTACCCACAACATTAGCATAAGGGACACGGGCCATCTTTTCATTTTCTCTTTGAGTCTTAGAAAACAACTCTTTAGACAAGTTCTCGCTTCTTGCAACAGGGGTATTAATGGGTTTACATCCACTCATTAGGAAGCGCTCGAGAACTTTCTTTATGTAAGTCCGTTAGAACAAACACAAAAGTCTCTTTGAGCGATCTATGTAGATCTTAACTCCCAAAATGTATTCTGCCTCATCCATATCCTTCATCTCAAAATTGAAGGATAACTACTCTTTTGTGGCGACTATCAACCCTTTATCATTTCCAGCTAGTAGTATGTCGTCAACATACAATAACAACATAATAAAACTCTTCTTAGACCTTTTGACATAAACAAAATGGTCATCTATGATCATCGTAAACCCATTTGAGAGAATGACTCGATAGAATCTAAAGTATCATTGTCTAGATGATTGTTTAGGCTATATATAAATCGTTTGAGCTTGCACACTTTGTGCTCTTGACCTTTGACTACAAAACCCATTTGTTGACCCATATAGATTTTCTCATCTAGTTCCCTATTGAGAAATGCTGTCTTAACATCTATCTGGTAGAGTTCTAAATCCATATTTGCTACTATAGCTAGAATCAGGCGAATTGAGGCAAATCTCACCACTAGTGAAAATGTTTTCTCATAGTCTATACCCTCCTGTTGGGTATATCCTTTCACCACTAAGCGAAGTGAACCACTCTTTGCCATGAGGGAGGTCGAGCACTCGAAAGGTTGGACCTGTCTGATGAAGCTTATGGGAAAAGTAAGTAGTTAGGCCGCCTGAGGGTTGGACCTGTGCTTTACGTGAGGAACGTTGGGTAGTCGAAATGTTAGACCTACCTATTGATGCTCAAGGGGAAGGTAAGTAATAAGGTAGCCTGGGAGCTGAACCCGAGCTTTACCGTGAGGGAGGTCAAGTCATTCGAAATGCTGGACCCACCTCTTGACCCCAAACGGAAAGATAAGTAGTTAGGCACTCAAAGGTGGACCCATGCTTTGCCATGAGGGAGGTTGGGCAATTAAAAGGCTGGACCTCCCTTTTGACCCATAACGGGAAGGTAACTAGTAGAGCAATCAAAGGGTGGATCTGCGCTTCGTCGTGGGGGAGGTCGAGCATTCGAAAGACTGGACCCGCCTGTTGATGCTCACAGGGAAGGTAAGTAGTCTGGTAGCCAAGGGCTGGACCCTCGCTTTGCCATGGGGGAAGTTGAGTCAGTCAAAAAGCTGGACCTTTCTCTTAACCCCCAAGGGGAAGATAAGTAGTGGAGCAGCTCAAGACTGGACCTGCGTTTCACCTTGAGGGAGCTTGAGCAGTTGAAAAGTTGGACCTTCCTATTGATGCTCACGAGGAAGCTAAGTAGTCCAGCAGCCAAAGGCTAGACCCGTGGTTAGTCGTTAAAGAGGTAGGGCAGTCGAAAGATTGGACCTGCCTGTTAATGCTCATAGAGAAGATAAATAGTCATGCAGGCTAAGGCTGGACCCACACTTCGCCATAAGAGAGGTTGGACAGTCGAAATGATGGACCTTCTTGTTGCTGTTCATAAGGAAGCTACAGTTGTCAAGCTTCTAGTGGGCTGGACCTGCACTTTGCCATGAGGGAGGTCAGCAGTCAAAAGGCTAGACCTGTCTGTTGATGTTCACGGGAAGGTAAATAGTCAAGCAACCTAGGAGCTGCACTCGCTTCGCCGTGAGAGAGGTCGGGTTGTTGAAAGCCCAGATCTACGTGATGATGCTCACGGCGAAAGTGCGTAGTCGGGCCACATGAGGGCTAAACCCGCTCTTCGCCGTGAGGGAGGTCGGGCAGTCGAAAGGTTGGACCCATTAGTTGACGCTTATAGGGAAAGTAAGTAGTCGGGTAGCCAAAGGCTGGACCCGCGCTTCATCGTGAGGGAGGTTGAATCATTTGAAAGGCTGGACTCACCTTTTGACCCCTAAGTGGAAGGTTACTAGTCATGCAGCAAAGGGCTGGACTTGCGCTTCACTGTGAGGGAGGTTGAGTCAGTAGAAAGGCTAGACCTGCCTCTTAGCCGCCAAGGGGAAGGTAAGTAATCGGGCAGCGAAGGGTTGGACCCGTGCTTTATCATGAGTGAGGTTGGGCAATTTAAAGCTAGACCCGCCTGTTGACGCTCACGGGGAAGGTAAGTAGTAGGCCTGCCTGGGGACTAGATCTGCGCTTCAATGTGAGAGAGGTCGGGCATTTGAATGGCTGGACCCACCTGTTAACACTCCCAGGGAAGGTAAGTAGTTGAGTAGCCAAGGGCTGGACTTATGCTTCATCGTGAGGGAGGTCGAGTCAGGCTGTACCTACCTCTTGATCCCGAATAAGAAGGTAAGTAGTCGGGCAGCCAAGGGTTGAACTCCGCCTCCAACTCAGAGATTAAAATACTAAGTACCTTTGACTTTGATTCTGAATTTTGAATTTTTTGACTTCGTCGGAGTAGGAGCCGGAGTAAGTGTCAGCTGGAGTCAAAGCCAGCGAAGGATTTGCCAACCCCTATCATTTACCCTCCAATAGAAAGTAAAACATATTTATATTAGAAGAAATGATATATGAGCTTTAAATATATAAATTTTGCGTTGGTCTTATATAAAAAAGTAATATTAATTATAAAAAATGTGAAAAATCTACTTTTTATTAATGAGGTCTATAT
>QEOT01000703.1:100018-129376 GCA_003123785.1 Pterocarya stenoptera
GGTGAAGTAAAATAAAATAATAATACATTGGTGATGGAATTGCTGGTGAATGGTGAAAAATATAGATGACTGCTTTCGTTGTGTTTGGGCTATCTGGGTTTCAGAAGTCCTTGGTATGATAATGTAATACGGCGGCGTGAAGAGAAGCATCTCAAGAACTAAACTACTTCATCTAAGAATAGATCTACTTGCTGTCGTGAAGTTGAGTTAGGGTTAAATGTCGGTCATGGGCTGGAAGACCATGGGCTCGTTACTGGACTGCCGAAGGAATAAAGAGGGAGATGGATTGAAGAGGCAGCGTGGATGGTCTTGGGCTCGGTAGGAGGGATCCAATTATGTTATTTATTTAATAGTTACATTCAGTATTGTAAGGGTCTTTTAGCCCATATTAGAGTAAGGACTTATTAGTCATTTGAATGTTTTCTAGTATAATAGTTGGCACACTGTTCATGCCGAAAGTATCTGGAATATTATTCTGTTATTGTCCTTTGGAGGTGCTTTCCCTTGAAGAAAGCTTAGCTATCTATTACAGAGAAGAAATACTACCATCACATTCCATTACTCATCCATACTTGCATTACCTTTCTCAATTGACATTCCATTATCAAGTATTAACCATTACAAGTGATATCCAGAGCCCAGATCCTGCTTTTTGTGCTATCAATGGTAGAAGGCACTCGTTTGAAGGACCTCCAGGAAGGCTTCAACTCCTTCAAGAAATCTACCGAATCCCAAATGAGCTCTTTCGGTGTAGAGCTCCTAGCTGTACGCAAGCAAATGGACACCATGATGCACCAGTTCACCTTGTTGGCATCAAATCTGAAAAAGGAGAATAAAAACCAATCACACAACATGAATGACAATGAAGACAATGCAAACTAGAGGATACCTCAGGCTGGTGATGTCCTAACAAGATCCATGAGGCTTGACTTTCCCATGTTTAATGGTGATGATCCCCATGCGTGGCTTTATAAGGTAAAACATTTTTTTATTTTCCACAACACCTTGCCTGAACACCGTTTGAGATTAGTCTCCTTTCACATGGCTGGAAAGGCTTTGATCTGATTTCAAGGCCTTGATAAATCTGGGTTGTTCAGTGAGTGGGAGGAATTTGTCAATGCCCTACTCCTACGTTTTGGACCCTGTAGTTTGGAGGACCCTATGGAGCAGCTCACTAGATGAAGGCAGGTGGGAACAGTAGAGGAATATAAGTCTGCCTTTGAACTAATTGCTAATCGCCTAAGGCATTTATCTGAGATTGATAAGCTGAGTTGTTTTGTCAGTGGACTCAGTGATGATATTCGTTTGACGATAAAAATGTTCAACTCCACAAATCTGATTACAGCCTATCGCCTAACCCGAATCCAAGAGGAAAGAGTAACCCTTAACAAAAAGCCTACCACACGCCCCCACTCTTCTCCCAATACTGAACCGGCAAACGCCAAATACCAACCTCCCCAAACCTTCACCAAATACCAAACACCAACACAACCAAACACAGAACCCAACCATTCCTTCAACAAGGCCGTTGTACCTGTCCAGAAAATCAGTCAAAACCAAATGAAACTTAGAAGAGAAAAGGGATTGTGTTAACATTGTGATTCTAAATGACACCCTGGCCATCGCTGTAATAGCCCCAAGTTGTATTTGATTGAAGAAGTAGATGAGGACATTGAGGAGTTTTCAGTTGATATGGGTAAGTGTGCTGACCAGTCCGCAAATACAGGGGTGGGTATAGAAGGGAAGCCCCTCCAACTGACCCCTGAGATTTCGCTGCATGCCATCATTGGTTCTATGAACCCTAAGACTATGAGGGTAAAGGGCAAGATTGAGAATCAATGGGTGGTAATTCTTATTGATTCAGGAAGTACACATAACTTCCTGGATCCAACATTACTATCTCATGTTCACATACCTCTAGTCAATGAGGATAAAATCAGGGTCAAGGTGGCAAATGGTGAGATGGTGAACAATGAAGGCAAGGTCACGGGGGTGAATGTGTCTATTCAAGGGTCTTGTTTTTTGGTGGATATGTATGTTCTGGTGTTAGCAGGGTGTGACATGGTACTTGGAGTACATTGGTTGCAAGGTTTAGGCCCAATCTTATGGAATTTCAAGGAATTAACCATGCAATTTACAGTGCAACAAGCTGCTGTCCAGTTAAAAGGGCTCACTGGTAACACTTGGATTGAAGGGACCCATAAACAAGTGTAGCCGAATGTAAAGCAAGGGCATTCTCTTGCATTTCGTTGAACAACCAGCCAAACACCCACACAACCAGATTCCAGAAAATATACAGAAACTCCTTAACACCTATCCCGACATTTTTGCCACCCCAAAAGGCCTACCCCCAAACCGTTCACATGACTATGCCATCAATTTACAACCAGTAACCAACCCTATTTATGTCCAGCCTTACCGATATCCTTATTTCCAAAAGGATGAAATCGAAAAGATTATTATGGAGTTGCTAGATTCAGGGGTTATTAAGCCCAGTCAAGGCCCTTATTCATCACCTGTTTTGTTGGTAAGAAAGGCGGATGGGTCGTGGCGTTTGTGTGTTGATTATAGGGCATTAAACAGTGCCACTATTAAGGATAAATATCCTATACTAGTGGTGGAAGAGTTGCTGGATGAACTTCTTTGTGCTAAGGTGTTTTCAAAGCTTGACTTAATGTCAGGCTACCATCAAATAAGGATGAAGTCCGAGGACATTCCCAAGACTGCCTTCCACAAGCACAAAGGGCATTACGAATTCCTAGTTATGTCGTTTGGCTTGACTAATGCTCCCTCAACCTTCCAAAGCTTAATGAACCAGGTTTTTAAACTGTATCTCAGAAAATTCATTTTAGTATTTTTTTTTATGATATTTTAGTTTATAGTCAGGATGCTACAACTCATTTGAACCATTTAAAGATTACTTTTGATGCCTTGAGGTAGCACCAGCTGTTTGTTAAAATGAGTAAATGCAGTTTTGGTTCCGATGAAGTGTCGTACTTGGGCCATCTCATTTTTGGCCACGGTGTACGGGCTGACCCGGAAAAGCTGAAGGCAATGTTGGAGTGGTCTATCCCAGGGTCAGTAAAAGATTTGAGAGGTTTCTTGGGCCTCATAGGATATTATCGGAGGTTTATAAAAGGGTACGGGGCTACCGCTGCCAGGCTCACGGAATTATTAAAAAATGAAGGCTTTAAGTGGACTAGTGAAGCACAAGCTGCCTTTGACAGCTTGAAGATTGTTGTGACTCAACCCCCTGTCCTGACATTACCAGATTTTCACTCACCTTTTGTAATTGAATGTGATGCTTCGGGAGAGGCCATTGGGGCTGTTTTAATGCAGGCGGGGAAACCAATAGCTTTTTTCAGCAAGGCTTTGAAGGGTAGGGCTGTGAGTATGTCGACTTATGAGAAGGAACTTTTTGCACTAGTTTAAGTAGTGCAAAAGTGGCGTCCTTATTTGTTAGGTTAGGCTTTTGTTCTCAAAACTGACCATCAAAGCCTCAAGTTTTTATTAGAGCAGCAAGTAGGAACCACTATGCAACAAAAGTGGATTTCTAAATTGTTGGGGTATGATTTTGTGGTAGAGTTCAAGAGGGGTAGAGAGAATGTTGTAGCATATGCCTTGTCTAGGCAGAGGGAGAATATTACAACAACATTATCTGTGATATCTCTATCTAGTTGGGACTGGGTTGATGAAATTAAGACTTTGTATGCTGAGGACCCTACTGTACAAGAGTTATGGAAGAAACATCTAGCTGGTGACTTAAACAGCCCAACAAAGTGAAGAATGGGCTGCTGTTATACAAAAATAGGATGTATATTCCAGCTAATCAGGGCCTAATTCAAAAGATATTGGAGTTAATCCACAACAATCCTATGGGTGGGCATATGGGGTTTGACAAAACCCTACATCGACTTAAGAGGGATTTCTATTGGCCTGGGCAAAAAGCTAATGTGAAGGCCTTTCTAAAAGAATGTGACATATGTCAAGTGGTGAAAGTAGACAACTCCCTCCCTAGTGGGCTCTTACAATCCTTGCCCATTCCCTCTAAACCGTGGATAGATATTACGATGGATTTTGTTGAGGGTTTTCCCAATTCGGGAAGATTTAATGCCCTATGGGTCGTGGTGGACAGATTCAAGAAATATGGTCACTTTGTTCCCATTTGTCATCCTTACACTACTAAGGTGGTGGCCCAATTTTTTATGAAGCACGTGTTTAAACTTCATGGAATGCCACAGTCCATCATTTCAGACGAGACCCCACTTTCACAAACAGGTTTTGGAATGAATTATTTTCCTCACAAGGGGTTCAACTAGCCTTCAGTACTGCTTACCACCCACAAACGGATGGCCAAACAGAAGCAGTTAATAAATGGGTTGAAAACTATCTAAGGTGTTATGTGGCTGACAAACCAAAAGAGTGGGCTCAATGGATCGAGTTAGCAGAGTGGTGTTATAATTCTAGCATGCATGCAGCTACACAGTTAACTCTNGTCACTTTGTTCCCATTTGTCATCCTTACACTACTAAGGTGGTGGCCCAATTTTTTATGAAGCACGTGTTTAAACTTCATGGAATGCCACAGTCCATCATTTCAGATGAGACCCCACTTTCACAAACAGGTTTTGGAATGAATTATTTTCCTCACAAGGGGTTCAACTAGCCTTCAGTACTGCTTACCACCCACAAACGGATGGCCAAACAGAAGCAGTCAATAAATGGGTTGAAAACTATCTAAGGTGTTATGTGGCTGACAAACCAAAAGAGTGGGCTCAATGGATCGAGTTAGCAGAGTGGTGTTATAATTCTAGCATGCATGCAGCTACAAAGTTAACTCCATTTGAAGCATTAGATGGTTACACCCCACCTAAACTAGGCAATTATATAGCAAGCAGTGCAAGGTTGGAAGAAGTCGAAGTTACCTTGAGAAGCCGTGAGCAACTTTGGCACCTGTTGAGACAGAATATTGTTAAGGCCCAAGAGAGAATGTGGAAGTACGCAAACATCAAGAGAAAGGAACAAAGCTACCAGATTGGAGATTGGGTTTTCCTCAAACTGCAACCCTATTGGTAGGCTTCAATCAATCAGTGCCAACCTCAAACTTTCACCTCGTTACTACGGGCCTTACCAAGTGGAACAAAGAATCGGCAAGGTAGCCTATCGTCTGAAACTTCCGAACACAACACTAATTCACAATGTATTCCATGTGTAACAACTCAAGCCTATGCTCAGCCAAGGGGTGCTACCACTAACCACACTTCCTCTTATAGACAATAAGGGGGTCATCAAGGCCGAGCCAGAGGAGGTATTATTGAGAAGATTGAAGAAGGTTAAGAACAGACCTTTAGTGGAGATGTTGATCTGCTGGCAAAGGGCAAACGGCAGAGGAAGCCTCGTGGGAACTACACCACTGTCTTTGTGAAGATTTTTCCCACCTTGTGGGCAAGGTTTTCTGAAAAGGGAGAGAGTTGTAATACGGCGGGATGAAGAAAAGCATCTGAGGAACTAAACTACTTCATCTAAGAACATATCTACTTGCTGTCGTGAAGTTGAGTTAGGGTTAAGTGTCGGTCATGGGCTGGAAGACCATGGGCTCGTTACTGGACTGCCGAAGGAATAAAGAGGGAGATGGATTGAAGAGGCAGTGTCGATGGTCTTGGGCTCGGTAGGAGGGGTCCAATTATGTTATTTACTTAGTAGTTACATTCAGTATTGTAAAGGCCTTTTAGCCCATATTAGAGTAATGACTTATTAGTCATTTGAATGTTTTCTAGTATAATAGTTGACACACTGTTCATGCCGAAAGTATTTGGAATATTATTCTGTTATTGTCCTTTGGAGGTGCTTTCCCTCGAAGAAAGCTTAGCTATCTGTTACAGAGAAGAAATACTACTATCACGTTCCTTTACTCATCCATACTTGCATTACCTTTCTCATTTTACATTCCATTATCAAGTATTAACCGTTACAGATAATAGTATCTGGCTTCATCAATTTTGAATATTTTCGAATATTTCAGATATGACCAATATTATAGGGTGTAAGGTATCTTCGTTGCCAATGAGATATGTCTTCCCTTGGGGGCTACATCTGTCACAATTTGGGATGGGTGATTGAGAAAATGGAAAGGAGATTAGCTAGATGAAAGAAGCTATATTTGTCTAAATCTTAAATTTTACTAATTTTTCAAAAACCCATTCCATCTCATTTCCTATACTTTCTCTATTATATTAAAATAATATTTCTCTATTATTTCTTTATTATTATTATTATTTTCTCTCACTTCCATTTACAATCTTAACTACTCACTCTTTTGTCTTTTTCTTATGTTGAGCAATATCAGTTTCTATATAAATTTCAAATACGAAATTGATTTTTTATCCCGGTACGAGAATAGTTTTGAAATTATTACGATTTTACAAATAATAAATATTCGCCTTTTCAAACAATATTTTATTTGTAACGGATAAATAAAAAACAAGATTTACAATGGCATTTTATTTGTAATGGATAAATATCTTGTCAGATCTAATGGTGATAGAAAAGATCTAAGCTTTGAGAACACTTGAAGGAAAGGAATAGATAAATATGCTTTTTTCACACGTTAAGAAAAATCACACTTGATAAACTGCAAATTTATTCTTAATAATTGAAATAAAAATTGAAAAGAGGTCAAATATATCCATAATATTTTATCAACTCTACATACAAGTACTACTATTGCCCATTCACACTAGCCCCAAAACACAAATTTAATATGCAAACAATAAAACTATATTATAATTATAGTTATTGAAAATGCCTATACATCGAGCCTAAGAGTTTAGTACATGTTGCCATAAGATTGATCATAATTTTTCAAAATAAATTGTCAAAACAAATACCTACGATATCGAAATCAAAATAATCAAATTGGTTTTCTTCAGTTTTCTCCTCTCTAAATCAATTTCTACTCAATGTCTACTAGTTTGGATGTCCATTGAGGCTTGTATGTTATCAAGTTCGGTTTCTAATTGGTTAATTGTCTTTTGGTCATATATTGGTATTTCTGGATCATACAAACAGAAAAACCCGCAAGCCTGCCTAGCCTGCACAATTGACAAGTATTGAAATCTATAAGCACAATAGTACCACAATAATTCAGCAAATAAGACCACCAACAAATGCAAAATTACCTCATAGTTTTGGCAACTGAAAAATTGGCGCCCTTCATTTGCCTCAATATGAGCAATTTGTCGACATGTTTTAATACCACAATAATATATTGGGTATTCATTTTGACGATAGTTTGCTGAGTGTAAGATATTGCTAGTGCTACTACTTGACCCAAGCATTGGGTAGTGCTATCTTTTGTTTTGCTTCAAGTTTGTAGACAAACAGTGAGCATTTGCATTGTCGACACTCAACTTTTTCTTGTGAAGCCCCAAACATACCCAAACCATTAACTCATACAAAGTGGCTCAGAAAAAGGAATGGTAACACATAGGAAAAAGTAACATGCTTGAATGACTGCAACAATCAGTTACCTTTGTGATTGCCTGTCCGGGTTATCATGCCATGGAGTATATTAGAACTTTTTTGTATTTCCATTCAACTTTATTATCATCACAGTCGGGGGCGATACACAACCAAAATCATACCAAATAAGAAAAGCATCCAAGGAAAATATACATTTAACTGAACAACAAACTCATCAACATAATCTAACTAAATAAGAGCATTCACATCCGGTTCCATAAAGAATGTGTGTTCCATGGGGTTCAGAATGATTTTTTTTATTTATAGCATGTGTAAGACCGAGCCAAACCTTGAATGGGTGCAAAACCTTAAATTCCGATTGCCTTTTGTGAAAACTATCACAAAATACTTGGTGGCCATCTAGGTTAGGATTACCCTTCCAGAGGGATCGGGTCCCATTAACACTTGTGAATTAACCTCCTCCCAAATACAAATTAGAACCATCATCACAGCCTTGCACTAGACATGCAGCCCCCCGCGAAATAATTATTTATCAATAGCAAACGCTGCAAAGGACCCAACAGAGGAAGAACCAAATACAAGTGAATGAGAGAAGCAATAATTATTGAGAAAGAAAACAACAAAGCAAAAGAATGTTGGAGTAGAGAGAATTAAAACAACAAAGCAAAGGACATGTAAATCAGCATGAAAAGAAAGATAAATGTGATAAATGAAACATGCTCTAGATGATAAAGGTGGAAATCAACATGAGAAGAAAGATAATGGTGATAAACGACATGGAAATCAGCATAATACATGCTTTTTAGGGAATTCAATTATAAAACATGCTTACTAGAATGGCTACCACCAATATTCCCAGGAATTGAAACCATAAAGAAATATAATCAAAACATGCTCTAATGAATTCAATTACAAAACAAAACACTTCTTCCCTAAATGAATAAATGAAGGAGAATCGCACTGCTCACAGTTAACACCAGCCTTGCAAAACCACCAGAAACCAAAATATAACAAACCTTGGATAACAACAAAACCATATGCTAAGCAAACTATAACAAAACCATATGACTAAGCAAAACCATATAACAAACCTTGGATAATAGTAAAAAAGCATAAGTCAAAGAATTGTCATCAGAACATGATGTAATCCTCTAAAAAAAAGCACAAGTTGCAAACCTCATCATTTTGGCAACCAGCACAACAATAGCTATTTTAGTGCAAAAACATATCTCAGTGCAATTTCAGTACAAAAACATATCTCAGTGCAATTTCAGTACAAAAACATATTTCAGTGCACAATAGCAATTTCAATGCAAAAACAGATCTCAATGCACAATTTCAGAAATAGTACAGAACCAGAAATGGTGCAACCCACAATTAACAAGTGCTACTATAGAAAAAATGTAGCTTGCAAAGATCTGAGTGCAAAAAAAACTATGGATGATAGAGTTACAAATAATAAATACCCTAGCTTACAAAGATTAGAGAAACCAACAAATAACAAAGCTTGGATAACAGCAAAATCATATGCTAAAGCAAAATATAACAAAACCATATAACAAAGGTTGGATAACAGAACTTGGATAACAAAAAAAAAAAAGAAAAAGAAGAAGCACAAGTGAAAAAACTGTCATAAGAACAAGGTGTAATCCTTTAAAAAAAAAAACAAGTTGCAAACCTTATCATTTTAGCAACTAGCACAGGAATAGCAATTTCAGTGCAAAAATTGATCTCAATCATGTCCATCGTCTAGGGGCTTAAACTAAATGAGATGGAAGCCTACCACCATTCAATGAAAATAGAGGGACATGGTAATGAATAGATGTTTGGATGTCATTCCCATATTTCATTTTATTTTTTTAGCCCAAGGTTAAAAACTTTGCATTACTAGTTGAATATTTGAGCATATGGTAACTTATCAATCAATTAGATAGAAAAGTAAAATATAATAGCAATAACATTGCAAACCAATAATTGAAATTTCTCTTGTCAGTGCACAGTTTCAGAAATAGTGCAGAACCAAAAATAGTGCAACCCACAAATAACAAATGCTACTATAGAAAAAATGTAGCTTACAAAGATTTCTTAGCAAAAAAGCTACAGATGACGGAGTTAATTCACAAATAACAAATAATAAATAACAAAGAAACCATAACTTACGAAGATCAGAGAAACCCACAACTATAGCTTCAGATGGCAGATAAGAGGGAGGTTTTGGGTGCAAACCCTAAACTTTCCCTCAAAATATAGAGATAAAGGGCAGATGCGAAACGTGATGGGAATGCTCTAAGTGTTATTCTTTATTTTTTCAACTTCAGCTAAATTGGTTGAAAAAGGCCTTACTTGGATATAGAAACGGTTTCATTTCATTTCATATCATTATTACAACTTTTTTAAATTTTTACGCAAATATAATAAACAATTCAACTTTTTTAAATTTAAAAAAAAAAAAATATTAAAAAAAAATATTTTATTTAATTTTTAATTTTATTTAAAACATCTAATCTCGTCTTAGGTTAGGTTTGGAAGTTTTTTCAAATACAAAATTCTCATATCATCATTACAACTTTTTTAAATATCTACATAAAATATAATAATAATAATATTAAAAAATAATATTTTATTTAATTTTTAACTTTTATCTCAAACTAAAAATTCTCTTCTCATAATATAAATCGAACAGTATCAAATGGACCAAAAAGTAACTAGAACGAAGCCGTTCTGAAAAAGAAATAAAAATAAAAACTAGGAGTTTTCCGCGCGCTTCCTTAACTTCTGGCTCATTCCCCCCCCCCCCGGGCAGAAGACCATAACACAGCTTTTGCTCTAGTTCCACAGCAGCACACCATCCCACGTCTCTCAGTCTTTTAATCTCCTTGCAAATCTGGTGAATCTATTCTTATACATTTTGCTTTTCTTTCTTCTGTACCTTTTTAATGATTTCGATTTGTTCGCTTATACATATGTTATCTTCTTCTTTTGGAGATATTTGTTCTGCAGATTTGTTTTCTTGGTTTTTCTGAGCTAAACTTGTTACATTTATTTTAGTTTGATTTTTTTTTTAATTTGGTTTTAATTTCTTGGGTATGAATGTTGTGAATCGCGTAGAACTCCGGCTCATTCACTCCGACTCCGTTCCAACGACGTTAAGGCTGAACAAAGCCGGACTTGGCTCCGAATCTCTGTTGCTGTTGGAGCCCGGATCCAACTTTGACACTGTCCTTATAATTCGAATTATACGGAGTTTTGGGCTGTCGAAGGGAGCTTGGGTCCGATGTTAGTAGACGGATGCGTTTCACGGGGATGGATTTCTCTAGGGGGACGGTTGCTGGAAAGGTCAGTCAACTCGTCGAGTTAGATTTCTCTTATTTGTTTATTTATTTTAGGTCTCTATTGTTTTGGTGGATGGAATAGTTGGCTAATTAGTTACGAAGAGGCAAAATGGTGTCAATTTGGGACGCGTTGCTGAAGGCCATTTTGTACTCTGGTAATTGTAGTCCCGTATTTTCTTCCTCTTGAAGAAGTTTTTTGTTATTTATTCCGTTTCCATTTCTAGTAATGTTAGATGCTAGGGTTTTTGTTTGGGGACCTGGATGTATGCAATCATGTACTCTGTTCGTGCTTGATGAGTAATCTGACTCGTAATTTAAGTGGTGATAGTCTTTTAGGGTTTGTTGTGGCGCTTTTTTAAAAAGCCTGATGAAAAGCTTGATGCTCCTGGCGATTTCAACTTCCAATGGCTAGTTTTATTTCAGTTTTTCAGGTTTTTTGGGTTGCTTATGATTGGATTTTGTTGACGAAGCTGTTTTTCGTCTCTTTTGAGCCAATGTGGAATGCACATGATCCAACTCTTTTGGATGCTATTTTTTTAATGATCTCTTGTTATAAGGTTAATAGGATGTAATCTGGTGCTTATTATTATCTTCAAAATTTGGTGGTTAAGTAGACTCTATCCGTGGCCATCCAAGTGTTGGCTTTGGTGGTCGAGTGAGCTCAGTTTCATCGTCTAAATTGAGTTCATCTTCCAAGTTCGGGTTGTTTTTTATGTGCTGCGGAATATATACTAAAACCTTTTAGTAGGCTTGTGTTTGCTGTTTAGGTATAATATTTTATTTCTAGATTTAGGTGACTTTTGAGTTCTTGCGATTCTGAGTTACCATGTATTGGTTCATTGGTTTTTTTATTTTAATTTTTCAATTTTTTTTCTTAATTTGTTTTGAGGATGTTTGTTCTGCGTTGTTTGCTTTCGGAATTTGTAATTACCATCTATTTTGAGTTACCAGGGTTCCTCGCATTGGATTTTTTTTTCATTGTTTCTCAGTTTTCGCACGTATGAATTGACCAACACTTGCCACTTTAACAGTTAACATATGATAATATAAACATAATGGACCACATAAGAATGGCAGCTGGATTAATTACCAATGGTCTATCATGAAGGAATTTTATGCGGGAACATTACTGGTGTTGATAAGAAACAATATTTTTTATACTTCCAAAAAAGGAGTGGAACTTTTTCAGTTTTCGCATATGTTTTTCCCTAAATGAAAAGTTGGATCACGATCACTTTAGAAAAGTATGAAATGAGCAATAAAGAGAATTTTATTTTTTGTTAATGATTTTATATTTTCTCTGCTCAAGTAGTGTATTAAGGTCTTTTTAGTGTAATTACAACTTATGCTTGCAAAGACTATACTAAGGGAAAAATGCCATGAAATAAAACTTAGGGTCTATACAAGAGAGATTAAAAATTAGCAGATTACCTGTACCTTACCCAACCTAGTGAGAGTTTTTCTGAAGGTAATCATTAGGGTCAGATTTGATCCTTACAAGCTTCTTACTTGTTTACTTTCAAATGTTTTACGGTTCTTGAGAAGATGCTCAAAACATAATTTTTGTCAAGCGGACTAACTTAATCTTGTGAGGATTTAAGGCAGCAAAACAGCTTTTTAGAGTTCTTGAAACCTTTTTCTTCTGATGGGTTCTCTCCAAACTCAAGATATTCTCCAATTCATGCCTCCATAATATTCTCACCCTCATTAGAGCCGTGTGAAAAATTATCATCTTATTCCTCTTAGTTTCTACAAAAGTGTTATTCCAGCAAGTCATATTTTGATTCAGCTAACTGTTTTCCTTCCAAAAATTGAATGAAGCCACTTATCACATAGACTTCTATTTTTTGCAGGGTCAAGAAGGTTTTTCTTATTAAGATAGTCATTTATAATGTTGGTAGCATCATATTGAGAGATGCTCACGCACATTTTTTTAATCGATTTAAGGAATTTGATGTTCGGTTAGTATCGGTGTGTTTTGGCTATTCTAGTCGATTTTTGGCATTTTGGCTCTAGTATATGGCTAAATGGCATTGGTTGTATTTTTTTCAATTAATCTTAAAATAGGATGTGGTGTAAAAGTCACTATTACATTCTTCACTCAAAGCTGTCACATTAGCTTTTTAATGATAAGTGAAATAGACTCACTCACACAATTAAAACACAAATTTGTAAAAAGGTTAAAAACAAAAATTTGTAAAAAAGGTTTAAAAACACAAATTTATGTCTAAATATGTATTCATGGGCTATTCTAGCAAAACAAAAAGAGAAATACTTTAGCCGCAAAAGGATTACACAAAAGTAATCCCACAAACTAACGTGGCTTGATGTGGTTCATCAGATTGTAAAGTTACTTTTATTGTAAAGCAGATCTAACGGATCACTTGAAGCCACATCGGTTTGTGAATTTACTTTTGTGGAATCTCATTGTGTCTGTAGCACTTCTCAACAAAAAATGTAATCAGAGGCTATGTATGTATTTTCAAGAAGCTTTAAGATTTTCCAACTCAAGTCTAGGACTTTGATACATATACCAATTTTACTAATCCTACTCTTCACACAAAATAAGTCACATGCGACCAATGTGGTGCATTTTAATTGTGTCTCTATTTAAGTGATTCCTATAGAAAGTCACTTAAAATAAGTCATATTAGTTGGTGTAAGTGATGTGTAACAACCCTTTCCGTAGTCAGGAATGTTATGTACATTCTTAAACTTACGCTCGGTAAAGAGATTCAACATCATAATAGTACCTCATTTATTGAATCATAAAACTAGCTTGGCATAGCAAGGTTTTATAGCATGAAGACAAAAACATAATAATGTAAGCATAAACTAGTCCTATGTGGCAATAACACTTATTTGAAGGTCTTAACACTCTGAAAAATAAATCCACTCCTGGCCCTTTTGCTCGGTGTCCATGCCATCATTATTTGGGACATTAAAACATAAAAACAAACAAATAAATGAGCAAAAACTCAGTAATAGCACATCATACTGTAAGTGTAATTTAATTCGACCTTAGGCTTGGCTTTGAAAACTTTCATGCATAATCATACATATATATAGCATATGGATCATTCAACAGCAACTTGGCGGAATTTAAGAAGTGATCATGGCAATTCATATAACATGGATGAGTGAATGATTGACTCCGTGCATCTAATATGTTTCATGCATGACTTGTTAATCTTGTCTTTCACTTGCATAGCGGCCATCATAACATATGTGTATCGGTCCAATTGTCGTTAACCGCATAAATCATAGCATAACATATGGTGGACCGCACTTAGGTCTATGACTTGCATATCCACCCATAACATAAGGCCAAGCATTAAAGCTTACTTATCGTTCACATGACTTATTTCTTATCTTATCATGATGCATGTGAACATGTTGACTTCATGATATTCATGGCATTTCATACTCATATGCATGGCATAGCACTAAACATGGCATATTAACATGAGCGTATTTATCATGAAATGGCATCCACTTATGGCAATCGATAAGCATTACAACATAAGAGTGATTTTCTTGACATTGCATTTATTCTAGACAAACAACCAAATCAGCATAGCATGCATAATTGCATTTACCAGCACATTGTCATAATCCATCCAGGGTTCATAAAAAGGGGCTAACATTGAATATGGCTCTGCATAGCATTGGTAAACAAAACATTTTCTTGCAAAACAGAATAGTTACAGCACACATGAAAGGTTATGATCATGCCACTTACCTTATCTCCTTAGTTCTAAGAACCAACTAATCACGTCAATCAAGAACCTATTAAGTCACACACATATTACATGTCAATTTATACTAAAATTCTTATTACTGCGTTTGGATGTTGAGTTGAGTTGTGAATAGTAGTATTTTGTGGGTCCCATTGAGATGGGTTTAACTTTTTAGGTTGAGGTGGGTTTAACTTTTTAGGTTGAGATGTATGAAGTAAGTTGACATGAGTTTAACTTTTTTATGGGAAATTGAAAACTAGTGGGTCCCATCAATGATTGGTTTGAGATGAGTTGAGTTGAATTGAGTTGGGTCTAATAATTGACTAAGGTATGGGCCTATACTCCATAGAGTTGCTTGCTGCCTACCTAGTGGCAGTGAGCTAAAACTGACCATGGGTCATGCATTCTACTCTTAAATTTAACTACATGATGTGTATGTATGTGTAGGCATGCCTTTATGATTTTTGGTAAGTTAAAATGTATGTAAATCTCAAAACAGATGCTAACATGCTCAAATGTGACTTTTAGAGTCATTTAGGGTTGTTAACAGTAATCCCTTTTTAAAACTTTAGAGAGTATTGATAAATCTTTTAAACAACTATGCATGTAATGTCTTAGGTATGCACATGGTCTAAAACATTTTCCTTCTTAGTCAATATCTGCTGTGTGTGTATTATACAGTAGTGAACTAATCAATCATGACATGTCAATATGCAAGAAAGCATGGCTTAATGAATGATTGATCATGTTTATGCTGAAATTTCTACCTTTGATAAGAAATCTGGTTTTTGATTTTCACAACTATATTTAAAACATTTTACATGCAGTGAGTGGTGTCATGCATGTGCTTTAAGTGTGTTCCTTACCTCTAGAACATGTCAAGCATGAAAATCCATGACTTTCCTAGTTGTGTAATGTTGCTGTGCTGCTGTCAGGCTCCTGACAGCATGTGTTTTGTGCGTGCCATATCTATGATGTCCAGGTAATATGTATAGGAAACTCTCATGCATGTTTCTAAGCGTCTATAAAGGTAAGACTAGGTAGGGGTAGGGTTCTAAGGGTTTTCTGGGTTGCTGGCAGCAACCTAGATTCTTAGTGCTTCTAAAAGTTGGGTATTTCTCACCTTTTCTAACCCAAGGTGGGTGTTGGAAGAAATCCTTGGCTGCTTTGACAGCAGCTATGCCCTGCAAAGTCACTAATGCTATTCCCTGTGAGTTCTAAGTCGAACTTCCATAATATAACATAGGGGATTTTCTTTTTTGATAAGTAATGACTGTACAGTGACTGAAAGGCATGCATTGGTTTTTGTCCTGTACCAACATAGGGGATTTTCTAATGCTTAGGACATGGAAGTTTTAATGTATTGAAGAGAAATCCTTACCTATTACAGCAGAGATTAGGAGATTCCTCCTAGGGAGTTTGGCGGGGAGAACTTGAGAAAGGTTTGTAGGATGGCTGCCACTGGTAAGTGACAACACATGATTTGAAGCACATAAGAGAAAAAAAGGAGTAGATAGCTCACTTGGAGTTGCTGTCACTGTGGGGAAGTTGAATAAATTTGGTTGTATTCTGTGCCAGTCGGGAACAGCCTACAATAGAATGTCTTAGAGTTAAACCAATGTTCTAGAGGGAGAAGAGAGGGTGCTTGTGGGGCTGCATCTTACCTAGGGTGGTAGAGAGTGGCGGCACAGTGGCAGCAGCAGCCTTGAGAATCCTTTAACACTTTGATGTATGCAACTCAGTGAAGTGTATGGGCCTGCCTCTGGTATGCTATTAGTCTTAGGAGGCTGCTAGGGTTAGGGTTTCACTTAGATAGAGAATGCTTTAGGGTTTCTGGATGTAAGAGCTGAAGTATGGGCATAGGGGCTGCCGGTATAAACCTGGCAGCTCCTTTGTACGAATTTTGGTTGAGTAATTGCTGGGTTTCTAAGCTGGCTGCAGATCCCTCAATCCTAGAAATTTCTATTTGAGTTGTAAAATGAAAATCTCCTACACTTGCTATAATGGATTGAGAGTGATTCTTGGAGATTTCAATGCTGGCCGGACAGCTATTTCAAGAGTCAGCTTCCTTCCTAATTAGTCCTAAAAATCTTTATTTTTTATTTGTTATCAGTAATTAGTCCTAAAAATCTTGGCAGTCTCTTCCTTCTTTAACAGATGCTTCTCTTGGGAGATTGCTCACTACTGATAATTTGAGGAAATGTGGTCTCATCATTATGGATTGGTGTTTCTTGTGCAAGGAAAATGGGGAATCTGTGGATCATCTTTTGTTGCATTGTGAGGTGGTTCGGTTCTTGTGGAATGATATCTT
Source organism: Pterocarya stenoptera (assembly GCA_003123785.1). Classification (NCBI taxonomy): domain Eukaryota; kingdom Viridiplantae; phylum Streptophyta; class Magnoliopsida; order Fagales; family Juglandaceae; genus Pterocarya; species Pterocarya stenoptera. Next base: position 116,883 of record QEOT01000703.1, read on the forward strand.
TAACTGGACTAGTGTGGCTTGGGTTATGCATGGAAGAATTAAGGATATGCTTAGGTGTTGGAAGGGAATTAGGGGAAATGCTCACATTGTTGCTGTGTGGAAAATGATTCTCCTTTGCATTATGTGGTGTTTGTGGATGGAGAAAAATAAGATGTATTTTGAAGATCGGGAACGTTCCTTGGAGGAGTTGAAGAGTTTCTTTTATAATACTTTATTTTCTTGGGCTTCGGTCATTAGTTGTAATGAGGACAACTTTCATGATTTGTTTGTATGCCTCACTAGTGTTTAATGGTACTTAAGTAATTTTCTGTGTATACTTCATGTGTACTTAGGCTATGCCTATTTCTATCAATAAAATTTTACTTTTACTTATCAAAAGAGAGGGAGTGTCAGGGATGAAGGAGGATGGCGGAGGCACTGTGGGTGTTTGCAGAATAGGGAGGAAATAAGAGTTGTCCTAGAGGTGGGGTAGCTTTGAGGCCAGTGGCAGCAGTGGACCAACAGCAAACTCGATCATATAGGGAGGCCTTGGTGCAGACAGTGGCGCCGTTGCAGTCCCGTGAGCGGAACAAGGGTGGAGATAGGTGTGCTATGGCAGCTTAGAGAGGATACACCGTAAGACCCAACAAAGGCTATGGGACTGGAAAAGTTACTCATATGGTTGGTACAATAAGTACACAACGGAAAGGAGGTCGTGGTAGGCACCATGCTGGTCTGGTAGAGGATGGTATGCATAGAACACTTCTGGATGTAAAATCCCATCTGAGTGCATTGTAGGAGAAAGTAGACTCCTTAATACTATGTGTTGAGGAGAAGTATGACTTGGGCTTGGGCTTAGAGGCAATTGGTCCTAATAAATATAGTGCTAATCGAATGGGCTTGGAAGAAAATGGATCCGCAGGGTTGTTGTAAGCTGATGGGCAGCTGAAGGCTGGACAAAGAATGGGCTGCCCATTTGGGCCTTTGCCCATGGGGAAAAACAGAGGCAAGAAGACACTTGGGCAACCCGTGTGGAGAAAAAAAGGGTTTGGGACCGAGCCCAGCCTGTGTGATGCAAGGCCTTCCACCGGCGGGAACCTAGCAACCTTGCCAGAGAAGGCTCTGGCAGACTTGGGTTTGATCGAGAAACCCCTGACGGAGGTTCAAATGGTGAAGTCGACGGTGGAGGTGTCAAAGGCAGCGGAATCAGAAATGGTTTCCGACGTTCCCTCGCTGCCGAGCGTTGGATCTCCGGCATAGAATGGACAGACAACGCCGATGGGGGGTTTTTAGGTGGTACCCTCGCCGGCGAAGGGCTCTCAGGGGGTTTTTCACGCATCCTGTGAACCGAGGTGTGGACAGAGGTTGACGACGGCTGAACCAAGAATGTTATCCAATGTTCCCTCACCACCAAGCGTAGGACCTTCGGCACAGCATGTACAGACAACGCCGATGATGGGTTTTCAGATGGTACCCATGCTGGCGAAGGATTTTCAATAGGAGGGGGCCCGAGAGCTGTGTACAAAGGTTGGAAGTGGTGGGGGTCTTGATGTAGGGCCCTCAGGAGGATTTCAGGTCCTTAGTGCCGACACAAGGCTTCCTTCAGAAGGATTGCAGGTTCTTCTTTGTTGAGGGGGAAATGGGAGAGTCGGTGGAATTGCAGGGGCAAGTAGGGACGAGATTGACATGGTAGGGGAGCCCACACTGCTACCAAGTTAGCTTCGAGCTTCTGATTGGGTTTTACATAAGGTGTCGGAAATCCAACATAGTGTAGGGCTTGAATGTTCGGGTTTTGAGGAGCAGTTCATGGCTTTGCTTACTGCCATTGAAGCTAGATGCGATCAGATTAAGAAATTAGGACAAAAAAAACAGAGGGAGTTAAAGAGATTAATTTGGTCTATTAATTACGAGGGAAGCTCAAGTTGAGAAAGATTGAAAGGGAAAGGGCCAACATTCTCTTTATGAAGCCCAAAATCATATCCTAGAATGTCCAAGGACTTAATGAGGCCAATACGCGACTTCTGATAAAAAACTTTCTTCGTGGGTGGAAGGCGAACATCGTGTGCCTACAAGGACAGTCATTTCAAGAAATATTGTTCGTAGCTTATGGAACTATCCATATGTGGATTGGGCTTACCTTGCATCAGTGGGGGCCTCAGGAGGAGTATTAGTTATATGGGATCGAAGGGTGGTGGAGAAAATAGAGGAGTACATCGGGGAATATATATATTGGCATGCTCCTTTAAGAGTGTAGAAGATAATTTCAGGTGGGCCTTTGCTGGGATCTACGGGCCGAACTTGGACAGCAAAAGAAACTGTTATGGGATGAATTAGCTGGTGTTCATAGTTGGTGGGACCTGCCATGGTGCATTGGCGGAGACTTCAACGTTATAAGATTCCCAAGTGAATGTTTGGGAGAAAGTAGGTTGCAGCCATCAATGATGGAATTGTCGGAGTGTATCTTCGAGCTGGGCTTGGTGGACATTCCTCTTATGGGAGGAACTTACATGTGGTCTAACAATCAAACGTGGTCTCGACTGGACAGATTTTTAGTCTCCTCAGAGTGGGAAACGCATGATCCAGAGCTATACTAAAAGAGACTTACTCGCCTTTGTTCTGATCATTTTCCTATCTTGCTGGATTGTGGTGGTATTTAAGGAGGGACTTAATATTTTAAATTTGAAAATATGTGGTTGAAACCAGAAGGTTTTGTCGAGAGGGTCAGACAATAGTGGTCCTCATACTAGATTCATGGCACTCGTAGTTTCATTTTTGTGGGCAATCTAAAAGCTTTGAAAAAAGGTTTAAAGCTTTGGAATGCCCAATCCTTTGGTGATATAGCTGAACGTAAGAAGTCCATGGTGGCGGAGTTACAAGAGGTAGAGCGGGCATAGGAGTGTCCAGTTCTCTCTATGGAAGAAAGCTTTCGAAAGATTGAGTTAAGATTAGCATTAGAGAGGGTTACCTTATTGGAGGAGATCCCTTAGGGCCAAAAATCACTAGCTACCATAGAGATATTGAACATAGATGGTGTTGTTTGCACAGAGGCCCATGTGAATCAAGAACATATTGCTGGTTTCTTTGAGCATTTGCTTACCGAATAGGTGGGGTGGAGGCCTAAGCTTGATGGACTAGCCTTTGAGTCCATTGACCAGCAGCATGTTTCTTGGCTGGAGAGGCCGTTCGAGGAGACGAAGGTTCATGGCGTGGTGAGGAGGAAGCTCAAAGACAAAGCACCTGCTCCAGATGGCTTTTCTATGGGATTTTTTCAATCATGTTGGGATGTGGTGAAGGAGGACCTAATGCAGGTGTTCCGGGAATTTTACTCGATCGGAAAACTTGAGAAAAGCCTCACGCAACTTTCATTGCGCTCATTCCCAAGAAGATTGGGGCATTAGAGGTGAAGGACTATCGACGACTCAGTCTTTTGAATGGGGTATACAAGATTTTTTCCAAGGTGCTTGCAAATCGCCTTGGGGAAGTTTCGAGGCGAATCATTACGAAACTCCAAAACACATTTGTATGGGGTAGACAAATTCTGGATTCAAATCTCATTGCCAACAAATGCCTAGATAGTAAACTCAAATTTGGCAACTCAGGTATCTTATGTAAGTTGGATTTGGAGAAGGCATATGATCATGTTAATTGTGAGTTCCCACTTTACTTGCTTGAGAGTTGTGGCTTTGGGGAGAGATGGAGCTCATGGATCAAATGGTGCATATCAACAGTGAAGTTCTCAGTTTTGGTGAATGGCAGTCTGGTGGGTTTCTTCAACAGCTCCCGTGGGTCTAGACAAGGGGATCCTTTGTCCCTACTCTTGTTTGTCATTTTCATGGAGGCGCTCAGCAAAATGATCTTGGCCTTGGTTAACAGAGGCTATGTGGCTGATTTTTCGGTCGGTGATTATCTTTGCATTTCTCACTTGTTGTTTGCAGATGATACTCTGATATTTTGTGAGGCACAACAAAGCCAGATTCGGGCACTGAGGGCACTTCTACTCTATTTTTAGGCTGTGTTCAGTTTGAAAGTGAACTTAACAAAGTCAGAGTTGGTTCTAGTTGGTAACATTCGCAACATCCTGCAGCTGGCCAACACTCTTGGATGTAAGGTTTTCTCTTTCCCCATGAATCACCTTGGTCTTCCTCTGGGGGCCGCCTCAAGGGCTATACCTACCTGGGATACAGTAATTGAAAAAATTGAATGTAGATTGGTAGGCTGGAAGATATTGTGCTGGTCGAAAGGTGGCATAATCACTTCAATCAAGAGCACTCTGTCAAATTTACCAACCTACTTTTTATCGTTATTCCCGATTCCAGCGAGTGTGGCGACTTGTAGTGAGAAACTTCATTGCGATTTCCTTTGGGGGTCTAGGGGATGATTCAAATTCCACCTGGCTAAGTGGGATAAGTTATGGTCCCCAATTTCTTCTGGTGGGTTGGGCATTAGAAATCTGAGGGTCTTCAATCGGGCCCTTCTTGGGAAATGGTTGTGGAGATACAATTAAGAACTGGAAGCTTTATGGAAGTCGGTGATTGAATGTAAATATGAAGGTATGTGGGGGAGGAGGAGTACTAGGGAGGTACCAGGGGCGTATTGAGTGGGAGTGTGGAGGCATATTAGACGAGGATGGGGGGTGTTTGCCTGTCACACTAGACTTGTGCTGGGGGATGGCTAAAGAATAAAATTCCGGTACGACTTATGGTGTGGTGATAATGCCCTCAAGGAATCATTTCCTTCAGTCTTTAGGATTTCAGGTGAGAAAGAAGCTTCAGTGGCGGAATTAATGGAGATATCTTGGGGCCTCGTCCAATGGACTGTGAGTTTTACTAGGGTGGCCCAAGATTGGGAAGTTGACAACTTTGAGGACTTCTTTAGACTCTTGTCCTCCATAAAACCGAGCCCTCAAAGAGCTGACACGTTGTGGTGGGTACTTGCAGGTAAAGGTATATCCTCGGTTCGCTCTAGTCTCTCATACAATTGCCGAGCAACCACTTTCCATGGAGAATGATTTGGAGAAATAAAGCGCCTTCCAAAGCGGTGTTTTTTGCTTGGATGGCTTCCCTTGACAAGATTCTGACGATGATAACTTGCGGAAACGCAGGGTGATTGTAGTGGACTTCTGTTGTATGTGTAAAAACAGTGGCGAGATTGTGGATCATCTCCTCTTGCATTGTCAGGTTGCCAGAGCATTATGGGATGATATATTCAAACGGTTAGGGTTAGCCTGGGTTATGCCTGCTACAGTGGTTCAATTTTGGCCAGTTGGACAAATCTAGGCAGTATTCCACATATTACAGCTATATGGAAGATGGTATCTATTTGTATTTTGTGGTGCGTATGATAGAAGCATAATGACTGGACGTTTGAGGACAAGGAGCGCACATTAGAGGAGCTGAGATTATTTTTTGTCAGAACTTTGCTTTTATGGGCCAAAGCTTGTTGATTTTAATGGCCTTGATCTTCATGATTTTCTTATTTCCATTTCCCCCTCCTAGATAGGTGTTACCTCTTGTATACTATCTTGTGTACTTAGGTTATGCCTATTCTTTTTAATACAATCATTTAATTATAAAAAAAAAAAAAACTTCTAAAAAAAATAAAAAATTAGGGGACCAATTTCTGAATAGTTTACTGTTATTGAATAGGGGGATCTAATGCATGTACCCTCCACAGTACTGTAGTATATATGTACAAAACCATTATTACTCTTTAGTCAAATTTAACAGTTTGAAAGTGGTTGATAGTTAAATTTCCATTTAACTCCTACAATTCCCTTACTACATCCTTTTTGTTTTTGTATTTTTTTTCTTTAATTTGAAAATTTTCGTAAAATTTCAATTTTTTTTTTTTTTGTGCATGTGCAGGAAGATTTTATCACTGAGAAGCCATTTTAACCATGACATGAATTTTAAAATTCTTTTGCTTTGTTGGCAACAAACATGTTTTACACTGATTTGGTTAAGTGGGAAGAGAAATAAAAAAGGACAACGGCTATCCTCATTTTACTGAGCATGCTAGGATATCAATTGTTTTCTGGTGAATGTTTTCAGCTCCAGATTCTCTATTGTGGAGTAGTTTTGTTTTGTGTTGCATAGATAATCCGTTGTCGCTCATCTAGGATTTTCTCATGTAAATGTACTAAGTTTCTTTTCTAGTTAATTAACATTTTACTTTACCAGAAAAAGGGAGGGCTTTTCCCTTACTAGTCAAGTGGTAAGGTAGGGTGCTATTCGATGAAGAAAAGAGACTTTAGGAAAGTGGTTCAGCTGGTTAGAGCAAAGGTCTGAAAATCCTTGTGTCAGTGGTTCGAATCCACTTGTAGACCATCAGGTGCAGTGGGAGGTGCAGCAGGAAGCTGATCCTAGATGGCTGTAATAGGACTGCAGCAATCAGTCTTAAGCATACAATTTGTTCTTTTAACGAATTAGTTATGACCCTATACTAAACCTTAGTTTCCGATCGTGGAGATGTTACTTTATTTTGCTGATTAATTTTCTGTGATTTGTTGGTGCTGCTTGTTTCCTTTTTCCCCCTTTTGCTTTTGTGGATTGCTCTCGAATAGATAGTGTTTTTTTTTTTGGTGCTCATGAAAGCTGGATATGTAACTCTTGAATATATTGTATTGATTGGTTTGACTGTTGCTGCTTAGTGAATCCTTGTCGTGATAGAAGAGAGCGGTTACGTTTCGAGCCCAGTCATTCTGTGTGCATTTCCAGGTCAAGGAGGGCAAAACTCGAACTTCATTTTGTAATGGAAGCAGATGGAGTTGGGAGTGACGTGGAAAGAGAAGACGAATCAGTGATTGAGCTCTTGAGAGATCGATTTCGCCTCTTAACCATCTCTATCTCTGAGGCCCAAGGTTATTTTTTCAACCCTATTTGGTTGCTCAGGAAACTCGGGAAACTGAGGCTAATCAAAATTACCCAATATAAGTGATTACTGGATTGATCTTGTATACACATATACTTAATAATCAGACAGAGATTTCTAGATTATCTCATTCTATGTTTGATTTACTTGGTATGCTCAGCAAAGAGAAACGACCTGGAAATATCTCTACCTATTGCGGCTTGCATTGCCGATTTGGCCTTCAAATACACAGGTAATTACTTTTTCCATTTCAATTTTTATCTTGTTTTCCTTAATTTCTGTTTCCGTACAAGAACCTGTGGATATTTTACTCATCCATTCTCATTCCTGTGAAAATCAAAGTCCCTTCTTTATGCACTCCTTGCAATTACAATACATTACAATAACTTTGATCTAATAAGATTTTGAAGTTCTTCTCAACTTGAGTTTGGGGACTCTTTTTTTGTGTGTTGTATTGGAAAGGAAATATTCGTGTGGGAAGATAGATTTTGCTTTTATCTAATGACATCGAATTGTATGGATTTAAGAAAATGCTGATTGATTCAATTGGGATCCATCCCTCTTTAGAATACTAAGTGGTTGCTTGAGGGCCTAGCTTTTTGTTCTTGAACTTGATAATAAGCACGTCTCTGTTCTATGCGTATCTGGTTTTCTTCACTGATGAGAATGGATATATCACTTATAAGCATCTATATACTTTTGTTGGAGAACATGAAATGGTTATGCGTATTTATCGGTTTATTGGATTTTTGTCCCACATATGTATCAAGTCAAGGGGTGTTAGCTTAAAGGTGGCATTAACAGAATCTCTTAGCAAAAGAAACACCCGTAGGAACCTCATAATTTAGAACGAAAATCAATTTCATAACTTTCATTGGTTGCATTTAAGTGACGTACAAGTCCAAGGTGGTGCAATAACATGGAGCATGTTATTTATGGGCTTCATTCATTTTTTCGCAACACTCGTGACTAACAAAAGAGATAATGTTTTCAGAGCAGCTGGCAAAGGACCTTGAGCTATTTGCACAACATGCGAATCGTAAATCCATAAACATGGAAGATGTCATACTTTCTGGTGAGTTTTCCAAATCCTCATTCACAAGGAGTATTATCATCCCTAAAATTAAGATATCATTAATCATTTTCTATTACCTCTAATTGTCTATGCAACCTTTTTTAATCTACCTTTACTTGGGTATGAATGCTTTTGCAAATTGTCACAGATGACTTTCCCCTTTTGCATTAACCAAGTTCCCTTCCCTTTTTTGCTTCCTTTCTTTATTGATGGGATGTGGAAAAAGGGTGTGGAAAGCCTTTTTTTTTTGGGGAAAATGATACTTGGTTCCATGAGTTTGCCTCATCAAAGTTATCGCTTGGGTATTTTATTTTTTGTTTTTTCGTAATGGTTAAGAAAGTGACCAGTGGTGTATTTTTTTAAAAAAAAAATGTTTAAGAATGTTTAAAAAATGTTAGAAAGAAAAAAAAGTGCAATTTGCACAAGTGGTAAGTTTGAGGGGGCAAACTCATGGGGCTGAGTAGCACCACCCTGCTTCCGTTTTTTTTTTTTTTGATGTGGTCATACTTCCTCAATTTGGATTCAGCACAAACTTATAAAAAAGACTTGGTTTCAGCTCATAGAAATGAACATCTAGCCACCTCTTTGAGGTCTTTCTGCACTGATCTGAAATCTAAAGAAGCCCAATCTGAGAGGAAGCGAAAGAAGCCGTCAAGAAAAGAGGACAAAGCAACTAAAAGTGTAGTTCATATTCCTGATAATTGAAGTATCCTTTGACCTGACGTACTGCTGCCTAGATTTTGCAAACGCTTTCCTTGTATTGCAATCTTTCTCTGGGTCATGGTGTCAAACAACTTCTGCATCATGTAAATTTCTTGCAGTTCCTGATTAAATGCATATGATACCTTAGCTTGAAGTTTAAAGGCAATTAGGTTAAATACAATAATCATTCTCTGTAGAGTGTTCTTTGCTATCACACATGTAGGGCTGTGTTCAAGTTGAGTCTGGGTGAGTTGAGGCTGTTCGAGTTCCTCTCAAATATCTCAAAAATTGGCTCGAGTTCTGCTTGTATAAAGTCGGGTTCTAAAATTCAGTCCGAGCCTGGCTAGATTTTTAGAAAGAGAGAAGCTATTTTGCCGCCCCAATGGTACCGATGAATTTTTTATTTTTTACTTAATAATTAAGCAAGTGACTTTAAGTGTATTGATGTATTTTTTTATTTTTTTAAAAATATCTAAATATATTAAAAAAATATGAATAAAAAAAAAAAAAAAAACAGTTGCAAAAGCAACTTACGATAAGACTGAGCAGTGCTACTCAGGCTGTAGAGTAGCACTACTCTTTATAAAAAATCTAGCTTGAGCTTGGCTCGAAACCCGAGTTGTAATGGAGCCGAGTGCTTAATCGAGCTTGAATTGATTTGACTAGAGATTTTTTTAGTTTCTTCTTTTCTCAATTTAAAAATACTGAATAAAAAATCTATAGAATAAACAAACAAATAAATGAGATAATAAACTACATGAATCAAAATTGTAACCTTTATTTATATATTAGTCAAATATCAAAGATATAGTAATACAATATTATAATCTGTACTTATAATTATATTTATTTCTACACACACATGTATATGTTCAGACACACACCCACATACTATTAATTTATTTATACTTTATCTTGTTTAATATATTTATTTATGTTTCCAAAGTGTGCATATGATATTTTGTATAATATTTTTACAAAAGATATTTTATGTAATTAGTTACAGATATTTAATTGTGTATTTTGTTACAAGTTATATGATAAATCAAGTTATGTTTGAGACCGTACGCCAGGACATATAAATAAGGAATATAGAATAATTCTTATAGAAATATAAATATATAATATAGAAACAATAAAAGGTGTAACAGATAAGATAATAAATTACCATCAAACTTATTATTAAGGGAGAAAATATTTAATTCTCTAGAGTACTAGCCACGAAAGACATGAAGAAAAAAAATATTATCAGGAAGATGGGAAGAAATGTTTTTCGAAGGAAGGAGACCAGAGCATAAGGTGAGTGTTTTTCAGAATGACTTTGTCCTTGCTATTTTTTATAGGCGACCAAATAGTGGAGTTCATAATTGTTTCTAACAAGAACAGTAAAAGTTTACAGTAAAATGATAATGGTTGCCAAAAGTTGTCTTGTCTTGCTGTGTCGAAAACATAAATAATGACTTCTTATCCAAATGCTTGAATAATTGTACTAGCTGGATTCTTCCTTTCATGAAGCCAAATACTTCTTATACTGATGTTTGGCCAACTTGAATAATGGAAGAATTTACATTTTCTTATATGGTGCAATTTGTGGTTTGCAATTGAAGTTTGTGAAGGGGAGGCCTACTGGAGAGGCTTGTTGAGCTGGCGATAATTGGGTCTGCTGAGAATGACTTGATGGCGGGTTTTCCTCATTATCAATATCTGAAACTTGTGACATGACTTCTGCTAATTTTTTTAATTCCTTTTTGCTTGTCCCTGATGCTAATTGGACCTAAAATTTGCTATGCTAAACTAAAACTTAAGGAGCTTTGACAATTTGCAAGGACATCTTCACAACATAATTATAATTATATTTTTCTCACGATCTTCACAAAAGTTGTTAAATGTTTCAAAAATTACTCTATAGAAAAAGAAAAAATTAACACATAATCTATATAGACAACTGGAAAATGAATAAAGGGAGTAAATATTTCATTCATGATATTTTAAAATTCACTGGGGATATTTTTTTAACAATCTTTTATAATGAGAAAAGGTCATAATAAAACATATTTTACAGTAAAATTTGAACATTATGAATGGAGTGTTATACCATTTGGATTGAAAAAGTAAGGTTTAGGGTTTAGGGTTTTAGGGTTTAGGGATTTAGGGTTTTGGGTGGTTTAGGGTTTAGCTTTTAGGGTTTATGGATTAGGACTGGCTTGCCAAAAGGTAAGGACTTGCTTGCCTATGGAAAGAGTAGACTCTAAACATATCAAAGAGCGTATGCAACACTAACTACTGAGCTAACTTACAGCTAATTCAGTTACCTCGGTTGCGCTATGCTCGCCTCCCTTCAGGGAAGATACAACAACAACTATTGCAACAACTTTCAGTTTTTCAGTTACCTCGGTTGACAAGAGAACTTGAACTCTTTAATTGCTTAAGTGACCTCTGGCGAAAGCAACTCGAAATAGAGGGTAGAAACTCAACCTGATTTTAATTTATTGAACTTGAAGGTGCGACAATTCATGATAGAATAACTTTAGGTTGGCAAAACATATCTACACTTCCATTATAGTACAAGGTCTAGAAGACTCAGGCTAATGTCTGATTAGTCGAATTAGTATGATCTAGCCTCTTGGATTAGGCTTGGTTCGGGTAGCTATTGTTCAGCGGTGCCGCTCTCGATGATGGGACCAGGGATAGTCTTTCTAGTCGTTTTCTCTCTTTGCCTAGACCGGGCAATCTGACTCACTTCTTACAAACTAAAGTTACCGTAAACAAAGGGAGCCTGGTCTAGTTGGTGAATCAGTCGACAAAGAGATGACAAGCCTTTTTGAAGTGGACCCTAATCTTACTTCCTTGCCATTTAGGGAAAGCCTCCTGCAGCAGACTTTGGGTTGTGTGAGAAGATGCGTTAGTGCTTAAGATACCGGTCTACCAGTCGTACTCTTCCCTTGGCCAAAAGCAGGGCTTAACAAGCAAAGAGCCGTGTCAATCGGTCCTTCACCACTTCTCGAGTGACTTCAGGTCGTAAATAGGCTAGAGGAAGTGTGGCCAGAAGATGAGGTCGAAGATGGCTAGCTTTCTTGCTTGCTATCCGTTCTGGACAAGGGAGACTAGCTGTCTTGCTCACTTCTTGAGAATTGAGACTAGGGGTAGAAGAGTAGGAATGAGAAAGCAATTTTAAAGAAGAAAGCTTCTCCACTTGAGAGATCGAATGAGAACCATAAATTCGAAAGACAAGGGTAGAATTCAAAGAAGAAAAGGTCAATAGATTTCGACTAAGATCGAGTCTGGGAGAGGAAGCAATTAAAGTAGGGATCATGCTGCTAGTGAATGATTGTTCCATTTTCAATAAAGGTTGATTCAAAAATTTCTAGGCTAGATCAAAAATGAAAAGAAGGAATGGTCCATTCGGAAGCCCACCAAAGATGGGGACTTCGAATGAAATGAGTCGCAAAAAGCAACTGAGATTGCTAACTGAGCAGCCTACTAGCTTGTTGGAAGAAAAGATAGAAAAGAGAAGAAGAGAACAAAAGCACCAGAAGCACATCTAGTTTTCAACAGGAAAGAGAGGGCTGGATCTAAGAGGTCCTAGTGGTATTCTTACCTAGGAACTAGAGCAGGCACAAAGAAGGAGATGAAGATTGTTGCGTCTTCATCTTCTATTACCTTCTAGTCAGTTAATGGCAGTCCTAAAAGAAAGAGATCCTTATTACTTCTTAGTTAATTTTATATGAATAAAGAAAAATTCCTTCGGATGTCAGACACGATCGAAGGAATGATCAAAGCGCCCTAGCTGACTACCAGATCTGTCTCACCTAGGGTTTTCAACATGGAATGATCAATGTATGGTTGACTGCAGCTGAAAGTGAGCCCA
>QEOT01000704.1:615-17664 GCA_003123785.1 Pterocarya stenoptera
TCAAGCGTGTTTCACTCCATGTTATTCAGTTAAGTGAATCACGGACCCAAGCGTGATTCACTCCAGTTAAGTGAAACACGGACACAAGCGTGTTTCACTCCATGTCATTCAGTTAAGTGAATCACGGATCCAAGCGTGATTCACCCCAGTTAAGTAAAACACAGACACAAGCGTGTTTCACTCCATGTAAATCAGTTAAGTGAAATACGAACTCAAGCGTGTTTCACTCCATGTTATTCAGTTAAGTAAATCACGAACCGAAGCGTGATTCACTCCAGTTAAGTGAAACACGGACACAAGCGTGTTTCACTCCATGTTATTCAGTTAAGTGAATCACGGACCCAAGCGTGATTCACTCCAGTTCAGTGAAACACGGACACAAGCGTGTTTCACTCCATGATATTTCAGTCAGGTGAAACACGGACTCAAGCGTGTTTCGCCCCATGTTAAGACAAGATAAACCAGTTTTATGCATTCACGTTACATGTGCCACTCATGTTATTCAGGAATAGATATGTTGTGTTAACCATGATGTTGTATGTATGTATGGAAAGTATTCAGAAATTGAGCTTACGTTAGGCTAAATTACTTTTACGGTATGATGTACTATTTGCTGAGTATCCAAACTCATTTTTGTTTGTTATTCCTGTTTTCTTCTATGTCAATTTTTCAGATGGTGATTTTGAGGACGCAGAGCTGGATGGCCAGGAGTAGTTTTAGTATAAAGACATAGAAATGAATAAGTGTCACTCACATGAGAACTAGAATTCTTTCATGTCATTCATAGAATCTAATTCATGTTCTTTCATTTTGTTCAGTCTCGAAACAAACTATGTTCATTTCAGTTTCTTGAGTTTTTCTTTTTAATAAATGAGGTAATTCAAACTCTGAATCTCTTTGCCGGGCATTATGTTATGAATGATAGTAATATCCCTATCCTTTGGGAACGGAGTGTTACAATGGGCCTGAAGCAAAACGACCCGAGTGCAACCACAGTAGTGAGGCAATCATATGCAGAAGCTCTGAATACGGGTCCCGCTTCGGTTAATCAGTTTGCTAATAGGGGCAAGAAGGGAAGCAGTGAAAGGGGTCTGCAGCCTCTACAAATTACAACATGGAAATATTCCAAGTCAGAAGGGGTCTGACTTGGATTTTTGGGTCTTCCCAATGGTATGCACTGTACATTAAAAGAGATGCAACACCAGCTTGCTGAGTTGAAGGCAACGGTTGCTATGTTATCAGCAAAAATTGAGAGGCTAGGTGAGCTAAGAGGTGGTAAGGGTGCTGCTATAAGGCCCAATAAGAGTGAGCTTGGCGTGTTAAGTGATGGATTGAATGCTAAAAAATTAGATAAAGGAAAAAAGAAAGTTGGTTTTGGCCCAATTTCAATATTTAGACCCAGGAGAGTGTAGAGGGTCAAAAGGAGAAGCGGGTCATCTACATTCGAAGAGGGTTCTACATCGGGTATTGGCGTGGAGACAACTGAAACGGACTGCCCCTCACCAACGGTGACTACATCGCCAACGAGTTGTGCAGTCAATGATTTTTGTCAAACCAACGACACCACGACGAAATCTGTGGTATTGCCGAGTTTTGGGGGAGTTTCTGCTAACCCCAAAATTCAAATGGCGACCATGCTAACCCCAAACTTTGGCCAAGGCAGTGACAACATCAATAGCATTGTGAAGGAGATACGAGTTTTAGGAACTGGTGTGGAGGAAGGGATGGAGCTGTCATTGGTGCCTTGCAAGGGGGCATTTTCAAGGCCTGTTCCACAGTTTGGAGCAGAGACTGCAGAAGATGTTGTTCCCCTGATATCTCTCCCACCGATTAATAATACAGCTGATTCATCGTCGGATTGGGTTTTGGACAAGGTAATTGAGATACAACAGCGTATGGGGATTACTTGTGAAGGATTAGAGGACCAATTCACAGCACTACTCACTGCAATAGAGGCGGGTCATGTACTTGGCGCAAAATCAATATCTAAGAAGAGCAGAGAGTTAAAGCGTCTTAACTGGGCAATCAGCTATGACAATAAGGGAGGTAGTTCAAATTGAGGAAGGACCAGAGGGAAGACATAACCAATTGTATATTTTTAGTAGGCTTGTTCGGAGTTTACAAGTATTGAGGAGTGTGTTGGGGAATAGGTGGTGGGATAGGCTTGAGGGCAAAATCTGGTTTGGTGGGATAGGCTTGGTGCACTCGTGGTGGTTTGGGGTTGGCACGTCTTTAGGCTTGGGCTAGGGCTTTGTTAGGTTCATTTTCCTAGATGGGTTTATCCTCTTTTTTTCTTTGAAAAATGCTACTTTGCCCACTCAACTTGCCCCCTCATTTTGACACCTCATGTATTTTTTTTTTTTTCTTTACTTAATAGTTAAGGAAGTGACTATTAATGCACTGAATTTTTTTTTATATTTTAAAAAAAAATTTAAAATGATAAAAAAATTTGAAAAATAAAAAAGAAAATGCCAATTTGACCTAGCGGTCACATAGAGCGGTGCCACTCAGACGGCAGAGTAGCACCGCTCTTTTCTTTTGCATCCCAACTAAGTATTTTCTCTTGTATACATCCAATGTACTTGGTTATGCCTATTGATATTAATAAATTATTACTTATAAAAAAAAATTCCTAAAAATTTTTTTGTATGTTTTCTAGGTCATTGATTACTCTCTAAGTTATCTGCTAAAAGGAAAAAGGTACGCCAACAAGTTATTTGCATGTTTGCATTGCTTCATGCAGCCATATTAAGTGTACATTCTAAAAATTTTGGGAAACTAATATCAGCATTGGATCATATCCTACCTAGACCTCCAGTACCAGATGCTTCTACATTTATGAAAGCTCCAACTGTATCATGCCATTTATGTGTCTTCATGAAACCATGTGAACCCTGAAACAACGGGTGCAAATAAACTCCATCTCATAAGCTACATATCCTGTGAGCCAATTTACATGAAAAAGAAGAAAATAAATGTTCAGGTACAAATTAACTACATGATTCTTGGCTAGCATAAACTGTGATGGTTTCTGTTTTTTTTTTTTTTTTCACTTTGGTTTTTCTTATTGTGCAGCACCTTGGTTTGCCTTCCTTTCTATTTAATTGTTCAGGAGGATGTTTTCAAATTTCTTCTCTTAACTTGTTAATTTGTGAGATATAGATTTACTCATTGAAAAATTGGGAGATAAAAATTCAAGCAATTATCCCTTCTATCAATTTTTAATAATTTGTAATTTATATCCTTAATAGAAGCATAAACAAAGATTCTAATAGGTGGATCACATAAAAATCAAAACAATGTTGTACATCTAAGGTCCCATTTGGATAGTGAAAGTGTTTCATCCCATCTCATCTCATCATTACAACTTTCTCAAATTCGCACACAAAATATAATAAATTCAACTTTTTCAAATTCCAAAACAACAATAATATTAAAAATAATATTCTACTAATATTTTATTCAAATTTCATCTCCACTCATCTCATCTCAACTCACTATCCAAACGGCACCTAAATAAGACAATGGAACACCCGGTAAGGTACATGTGCTTAAGAGAACTTTTTACAAGGCAAGAAAAAAAGGTAGGGAGAAAATTATTCCCGAGTAAGATAATACTTCTTCCAGTAAGAGCAATACCATTGTGTCTTACCAACATAAATAGCTCTTCTGCACCATTGAAAAGAAAAATAATAGGTCGAGGAGGGACCCAGCCAGAATCTACAGTGAGTCTTGCTACTTCCAGCATTGATGCTAAAGAAAGATTGAAGTAATGATGAGAATATGAATATATCAAGCAAGCGTGGCCACTAAACAAGTGTGGATTTTCATTGTACCCACCAACACATGAACCACAGTCACCCGCACCTGGGGAACCAAGCGGACTATCAAAATGGCCGTTCAGTAAAAGTGATGGGTCAGTATCTTTTGAGTCTGCGGATGATATCCTGTCAATTTGGGTAAAAGTTCACCCATACAGATGCATAAAAAACTATAAATAAACTATACTTCATTTGCTCATAAGATATGCAGATTGACAGATTTCCTCTTACAATTTACAAGTATCAAACAACAAATTATATATCAGTAGTCTTTGTCCAGATACTTCCTCATTCTCTCCTAGTAAACCACATTTTGAGATTGTTACTAGCGATGTTACTCCACCAGCCTCTCTTCCTTGTTTCCTTTTCTATTTTCCTCTGATGGGGTCCAAAGGTTTTGTTTCCTCACCATGTCTAAAACTTTACCTAATAGCATAATAAAGTGTGCCCGCGGGGGGGACTAGATATACTATTTCCAAAATGAGCAAAACAAAAAGACAAATTCCAAAATCCATGCAATCAGCAAAATGAAGTACCTCATTACAATATTAGTGTGGTTTCTATACGCCATAGTTATGCTGTGGCCTAAGAATATCATTTTGAAGGAGCCATTAACAAAGCTCTCCTCGACATCTACTCTGCAAAATAAACAATTAAGACACAACTGTAAACTATTAGAACTCATATCAACAACCAATTCCTCCAGCTTACCTGCTATAAGACAAGACGAAATCGACCTACAAATTCGCGTTGGACACAGAATGAAAGATATAACCGCTTTAAAATTGAATGACAAAACTTTCTTGATTACCTATCAAATAAATTGAACGACAAAACTTCATGACAATATGGAAATGAATAGACGGTAGACCAACCTAACATGGGACCTGGCCCGCTCCTTCGTCGTTTCCAGCTGGCCTTTGATATAATGAGCAGCTTCTCGCAAGCCAGGACGCCCTTCCTGTCAAATAAACAAGAAGTAGTTATAATATCTTTACTGTTTGTATGAACAGTAACTTTATTTGTCCTGTGTCCGTGTTGAACCCGTGCTTGTGTCCTTGCATACACCATTATCGTGTTTTTAAAGGCTCTTCTCCAACGGTTGACAGTTTCCCTCTCTTCTTTGGCTGCTAAAATACACTGGCGAAAATGTTAAAATTTGGACTTCGCAATTCTAAGTCAACATCTCCTTCCATGTCTTTTCCAGGGAACCAAACAGAGCATTAACGTTCAATTTTTTAATTTATTTTGAAACAAAACTTTACTTCTGAACAGCAAAGCCCGTTTGGACAATAGGTCTCGTCTTATCACATTTCATCAATATAAATTTTTTAAATTATGATCCAAAATATAACAAGTAATTCATTTTTTTTTTAATTTTAAAATAATAATAATATTAAAAATTAATATTTTAATAATATTTTCCTCCGCCCTCAATTTTCATTTCAAACTCCATTTCCCCAAAAGGCAAATAAGAATAACTTTAATCTCAGACAAAAAAAAAAAGTAAGAATAACTTTGGAAAAATAAAAGAAGTAGAACTATCTTCATTTGAAAAAACAAAACGAATACGCCAAAAATATAAATGGTCTCACTTGACGGCCATCGATTTCTTTGGACAAAATACGGACGTGTTGGAGCGCCCTCGCCTCGGAGAAGCGATCGAGAGGCGCCTGGATGCCGAGCGGCTTAATGAACTTCATATGGAGGACGGAGTAGGCGAGCATCGCCATGAGGCCATACATAACCGCCAAAGAGATCAAGAATTTGAACCCGCACACATCCGCTGTGCTCAACCTCCAAGCCATTATCCTCCTCCTCCTCTTCCTTTCCCTTGGAGCCTAAATACACAAACCGGACGAGATTTTACACAGCCCGATAGATTTTATTAGAAATGAGTCCGGAATATAAAATTATGTCTGACAAAAGTGGACGGAGGGCTGGGACTTCTAAGTTGTAAACTCGAGAGGGTGACTGACTGATGGACGTCGAAGAGAAAAGTAAATACTGCTCGTGGAATATATAGAGGAATTTATCAGCGGAGTCGGTAGGAAGATACGTGTCATTTTCCTATTGGAATATATAAAGATTACCCAGTAATCAAAGGAGGAACATACTTGAATTAAGGCTGCGTTTGCATCTTAATTCATTTCAATTCATCTTAATTTATTATTACATCTTTTTTAAATTTTAATACAAAATATAATAAATAATTTAACTTTTTCAAATCTCAAAACAATTTTAATATTAAAAAATAATATTCTAACAATATTTTATTATCTCAACTCAACTTAACTCACTTCAACATCCAAACTCATCCTTAAAAAAAAAAAATACTCCGCCGCTATAGCTCGACCGTTCTAGTTGATTACCGGTTAAAAAGAAAAAAAAAATATTTAATAATTAAAGAAATGATTTGAAATGTATTAATATTTTTTTTTTAAATATTTTTAAAAAAATCTAAAAGTTGAAGAGGGTCAACTTGACCTGCTCCTCTGAACGCGACTCGAACTAAAAACATATAAAAAGTCTTATGATCCACGCCTGCTTTGTCTTACTCGAAATCTATATATTTACTCGGTACAAGAAACGAGGTGCTTTGGTTGTTGTTTTTTTCTTTTTTTTTTTTTATTCCCTTAATCGAGGTGCTTTGGTTTTGTAAATGTATACTTTTCAAAGCTTTATTAATTTATTGTATTTTTAATTTTTTAAATATTTTTTTATATAATAAATAAAAAAATAACTATTAATAGAGTTATATATATTTTTATTTTTTTTAATAATTAAGAATGTTAAAAAAATTTAAAATAATAAATAAATAAAAATAAAAATAAAAACTCTAAATATATTATAAAATAATAAAAATATGATAAAAGAATGTTAAGCCTATCATTATTCAAAATATAACGTGGTCATGTGAAAAGATAACAAGTTTTATATTCTCAACAAAATAGATTCCTCCTCTTGGATCCGATCAGATGGATTGTCTGTCACGTTCCATGTTGAGTAGTTCATCTAAGAAATTCAGTAGAGACGTTGGGATACTTTTGTACTGAATGATCGGTGGAATATATATAAAATCTCTTATTACTCACCATTACGAAAACGAGTAATGTTAGAGGGAAGTTACTGTATTATTGCACACTTTGTACCCACTACATGGCTTCTTTTCCTCCTCTCATTTTTTTTTTCTCTCATACTCTCTCCCGCTCTCTCTATCGCAACTCTCTCTCTCTCGCATCTCTCTCTCTCATCACTCTCTCTTTCGTTTGCTCTCTCTCTCATCATCCAGCTCTCATCTCTCTCCCTCATCTGCTCTCTCTTACGGCTCTCATCTCTCTCTCTCTCTCTCTCTCTCTCTCTCTCATCATTCGACTCTCTCTCTCATCGTCTCTCTATCGCCTGCTCTCTCGCTCTCGCCCGGTCTCTCTCATCTTCTCTCTCTCATCACTCTCTCATTCACCTCTCTCAATCCGAAAATTTAAACTTTAAGAGATGGACGGTCTGGATGAAGCCACTGTTGGCAGCAAGCCACATATTGTATGCAAAAGTGACTGCTGCCAACAGTGGCTTTTCTCAATAATTTTTCTAAGAATAAATATTGGGATCAACCCCTTTTGAGAGCAGCCCTTCTCACACCCTACGTGGGTTTCATCTAAACCACACATCTGCTATTTGAATTCAAAATTACATTGAGAGACCGAGATTTGCGACTGAGAGAGAACTAATGAGAGAGATAGGTGATGCGAGAAAAAGACCGAAATGAGAGGATGAGAGAGCGAGACGATGAGGGATGAGAGAGAGAGAGAGAGAGATGATGAGAGAGAAAGAGAGAGGAAGAGTGAGAGCAGATCTAGTGCATAACGCACCAAAAAGAAAAATGGTACACGTATGGTGTGCTATCTCTACGATTAATTATAATGGTTTCAATGAATTGCAATTAAACCATCGACTAGAACGTGGCTTAGATCTAGTTTTGACTTTTGAGTTTTCCTTAACAATTATATTACAAACAGTCATTTTCATGCACAAAATTGCGCACATTGTTAATGTAGAATTCTGGCACGTCGTTTTTTTCAAACTCTATGTTAACCAAAAGAAAAATTATGGGGAGAAACCACTGTTAGTAGCAACCACTTTTGCACACAATATGTGGCTTCATCCAGACCGCCCATCTCTTAAAATTGAAATTATCGGATTGAGAGAGACGAATGAGAGAGAGAATATGACAGAGACCGGGCGAGAGAGAGATGATGAGAGAGAGAAAGAGAGCGAAGATGAGAGAGAGATAAGAGTTGGACGATTAGAGAGAGAGCAGATGAGAGAGAGATGAGAGCCAGAAGAGAGAGCAAAAGAGAGAGAGAGATGAGAGTGAGAGAGAGAGAGAGCAGACAAAAGAGAGAGTGATGAGAGAGAGAGTGAAGAGAGAGAGCGAGAGAGCAAAGAGAGATGCGAGAGAGAGAGAGAGAGTGAAGAGAGAGAGCGAGAGAGCAAAGAGAGATGCGAGAGAGAGAGTGAAGAGAGAGAGCGAGAGAGCAAAGAGAGATGCGAGAGAGAGAGAGAGAGAGAGTTGCGATAGAGAGAGCGGGAGAGCGTATGAGAGAAGAAAAAAAATGAAAGAATAAGAAGAAGCCACGTAGCGAGTGCAAAGTGTGCACTGCTATAGTAGCTTCTCTCTAACATTACTCTAACCAAAATCACCCGTGTGTTGAAGCTGACGTCGGAATTTAAGTGGAATGAGGGCCACCTTGCAACCTCTCTCTCTCTCTCACAATGGCGAAGCAAGGCTCGGAGCATCTGTAGAAGCCATAGAGGTGGGACCTAGAGGGAAAAATGGTCATGGTGACAAGGCATCCTCTAGACTTGGATGTGAATTATGTCTTGACCTCGCCAATGCAGACTGTAAGATCGTGGCCACCACTTGCAGGGTCGACCGCCTCAACTCCCTCTACCACCAAATCAGTCACCTCCCTTCTTCTTTAGCGTCCAATTCTCAAGGTTTTCAAGCTGCAGTTGTAAAGCTAGACGTTTGTGCCGATGCTCCCACCATCGAGGCATCCGTACAAAAGGCTTGGGACATGTTCGGACATATCAACGCCTTGAACAATAATGCAGGAGTTAGAGGCAACTTACATCTTTTTTTTTTAGTTGCCTTCTTTTTAGTTGTTAAGATAATGAAGGAAAATGAGGGAAAATTTTGAATTTAGTTTTAACCGAAGCCAATAAACCATTAAAGTTAAAATCTCTTCTACCTTGATTTCTTAAAAATAAAATGTATTCGTTAATTTTTAGGACGGAACTCAAATTCCACGTTTGATATTAGCTTGCTAAGTCTTATTCAAATTTCTCGACACTTATTTACAAGTATATGGCTACATAGCTGCTTCTTCCTGTAATTATTGGAGCTTGTCTAAGATTAAGATACTTTGATATAGACCTATCTCTTTTTCTTTTACTTGTTTGATTGATGTTCTTAACCTATTATGCTCTGGTCTTTAGGTAAGTGATGAAATCAAACGCACCGTCTCATCACTTGTTTTTTTCCGTAGTCATTTTCACTTGTTTTCCTCTCCCGCCCAGAACAATTTAATTTCCTTCAGAATGCCACGAAATGCAGCGTTTCATTTTTCATCGTGGCACGACAGTTCATTTTTCGTGCGAAATGATTGCGCAAAATGAGTGGTTTTAAAACTTTTCCTTCTTTTAAGTTTTTTTTTTTCTTCATTTTCTTGATGTCAAATTGTGTTAACGGGTCGTTCGTGTCGTGTTAAGACATGTATATTATACTATATGGATCAATCCGAACACAACTCATTAAGCTTATCGTGTCAAAATTTCAAACTCTAACACGACCATTGACATAACAAGTCGTGTCGTGTAAATCCGTTTTGACCCGTTAGTAAATACTAAAAAATAGATTAACCTGACCGACCCATTTTGAAACGTTAATGTAAATGGGTTGAACATACCCAAAATTAATCCGTTTGACCTGATTAAATTTAGTATAATTTTATATAAATGTTAAAATCACAATATATATTAAAAAAATAAAAACTAACTACAAGTTTAGATTAATGGATTGTGTCGCATATTACCACCCCTATTTTAAGTATTACAAAATATCTAAATTCTTATCAAGAGTTTCCGTATAAGTTATGTTATACTTCTATTCCACTTGTCACGGTATATATCTATCAATTATGAGATTAATTCTAATTTTTTAAAATAACAAATCCAATAATATATAGACAATATTGCATGAGGACAATAAAATAAGAATGAATAACGGATCAGTGAGGGTGGTGGCTCGGTAGTCCATGAGTTTGTTAATGAGCACTAGGTCCTAGGATTGAATTCCCTAACAAGAAATGCTTATAATTATTGGTGACTCATTGATTCATGGATAATTGATGTCCTCGTGGGGCAGGGGTTAGGTTATGACTCAAGTTTAACTTGTAGGGAACGCCTGCGATTCTCGTTGTTTAGGCCCCTCATGTCTATCTCCCCAACGGATTGGGTGCTACTATGATCACGTTCTGGAAAAAAAGCAATATCTGGTCACCCCTCCAACCTTTTAGTAAATAAAATAATTAATTGTAATTAAAGATTTGTTATATATAAGTCATTATTCACTCTCATATTTTATATTTCATACCTGACAATTTTTTTATTTTTTATTTTTTATAAAATATAGAGCGTAAAGTAATAAATAGTAACTGTTATAATTAAAATGACTGCCGTGTTTATTGCACATTATAATGGTATTCTTTCACGCCGCTATCTCCCTGGTCCCCCGATAGAGTGACCAGGGTGGGTACTGGATAGGTAGGGTAGGGCCCTAGGGGTGATGTATACTGTATAGAGCCACAGTGGGCCGTGTACTTTGTAAGAGCCGTATATTTCTTGCATCTCCTCACTCCCTAATGCAATAATCTTTCCAATTTCATTAAAAAAATTTTATTACTTTCGCCAACTTCCAACAGTCTAGCTTTAGATATTATTATTTATTTCCAAAAAAATAAATTAAAAAAAAAAAAAAAAAAAGTAAAAACCGCTTTGTTAGTTGTAACTTGTACTTTGTCCCATTTCACGTACTCAGCTTATATAAAGTTAAAAAAAATTTCCATAATTTCTTATTATTTATTTATATTTTATACTTCATATTTTTTTTTCTTTTATTAAATATTTTTTTTTCTTTTAGTGAATAGAAAAATTGTTTAAAAAGAATAAAATTAAAAAAATATTAAAAAATTTAAAAAAAATAAGATATAGAATGTGGTGAAAGTTGTGGAGTAAAATCCTATAAAGTTAGCGGCTACTGTGTAAAGGACGAATTTAGGTTGTTTATATTTTTAGACTTAAATATTCTCTATAATTATTAGAGATGGAAATAATTTAGAGGAATTAAAACGTGTCCATTAGATCATATTAAATAAATTCATGATCTGTAATAGATCCACGTTGTGGGTGGGTCCTTATTCCGTACTAGCTATTTAAAATATCATATAAAAGCCACACAAAATTATATTATGTAATCAATTATTCTTTATCGTTGGCTTCAGGAGTGAGAATTTTGTAATTTGTATGCATGATTGAGAACATTCGATTTGAATCCCTCACCATCCATCTTGATTTAGTTGTACATCTAGTGAAAAAATTATCGGATATATGTTGCTTTGATCTATTCATTTATTTACTTTAGTCCATCTTATCCTTCTAATAGCATTGCTATTTAAAATTAAATTATATCATATAAGCAGTGTATGGTATAGAAGTTTGAGAATAGACTGATTATTTATATAATAAAACATAATTAGTAATAATTTTACGGAATGCAAGCCAAATTATTATTATTTTATATAGAGGTGGACAGTTCGAATCTAGTTCTTCAATTTAGAGACCAAACTTTATACCATCGGATTCAAAAGACCTTGACGCAAGCCAAACTACTGAACCAATATCACATACCTAAACCTTTAACTATTAAAATACATATAAGCAAAACTCTTTATTCAAAAAAAAAAACTCTAGTGTTAGGTTAGGTTTGGATTGGGAAACATTCTCAATTCATCTCATCTCATTATTATAATTTTCATAAATTTTCATATAAAATATAATAAACAATTCAAATTTTTTAAATCACAAAACAATAAAAATATTAAAAAATAATATTCTAATAATATTTTATTTTATTTTTAATTTTCATCTTGCGGCGCCCCCAACCCCCGCTTGGGATTGGACAGTGGCTGAAACGCCGAGACATGTAACACAACGTTATATACCCATCTTACATGACAAGTAATATGTTATGCACCTAGGTATACTAGCAGTATACAATATTGTAGCAGAGAAAATAATAAAAGTCGGAAGTTCTAAGCAACGCAAACAACAATTGTAAAGTACACGGTACCATACTAACATGACATTAACACTTTATCCATGACCATAAAAACTGTATCATAAGATAAAATATCCCAAAATGTCATGTAATAAAGTTTTGTCTCCTAAAAACACGGGACCTCTTCAAAAATATTGTTTCTTAAAAGGTTTAAACCATAAGTTATTTCACAAAACAACTACGTTTCCTTTTTCCTTCATTGAGGTTCGGGTTTCACCCACTTTTCTAAAGTCTTATCTTGGTCCCTGTTGTTACGCCGTCTGAACTCCGCAATGAACTCCAATATTCCAGAGATCTCTCGATCAATGGCCTCGAGTCGCTCTAGGATGGAGGATTCAGGTCGACTAGTGACCATTTTAGGCACAATCCTCTCCGTATGAGGTGCCGTTCTCTTCCTCTTTGTCATATGTGTCGTCTTCTATTCCTTTAACAGTTTCTACCATTTCGATTAGGAAATGATAGTGGAAACTATTACAATGAGATTTCGAGAAATCTCATCAAGTAATCACACAACATACAATAGTTAACGCAAGCATATAAGAGGTACATCATGAAATGCTTCCATGGTCATGAATTTGACTTAAACAGAAACTTGACCATTTTCAAAAGACTCGTAACAGAGACTTTGACATTTTCAGAAAACTTATTTGACTTTCTTTTTCATGTTGATTCTTAATCAGAACTTTTCTTATCAAAACATATCACAAGATTTGCATTGAGTGATCCTTATCATATCACAAGACTTTCATCAAGTGATCCTTATTTTATGAGCTCTTTATTCTTGTTCATAGGGTGAACACAACACGACTCCCCTCCTTGCATTACGTGTTCCTGCTAGTTACTATACCATCAACGGTCTGTAGGCGGGAATCACAGGCAGGACTCTACTACCATCCATACTTACCATCATCCCTACAACTCGAGTTAAACAGAGAATCATATTAACTCGACCTTACTTCGTCGAATTACATGCCTTATGCACCCACTAGCGTTAGGTGCTTCCTCACTTCGACATCCTTTAAAAATAATTCATTTGAGACCCGTCGCTATTCTTCGTCGACCCAGGAGTTACCATTCCATTCTTAAGCACTCTATAGTGGATAAATGAGTTCCACTAGGACAATCCCCCGCCCTAGTACTTGGGGTCGTGATAAAACATTTAGACTATTTTCTTTAAAAAGAACACTTTTTCTTTGAAAACATTTTCCCCAAATGCATGTGACATGAAACTTAAGATATACGTACTTATACTTAACATGTGACATGTGGAATGCCATGCATGAAGTAGCCAAGCATAACATGTTCAATTTATAGCATGATTACATGAAACATCAAAACACATTCATGAAACCATGGGAACATGCTTAGGCCGAAACACATAGGGGTAAAAATCATGAAATTCATCACTTAAACATGTTCCATTCTTCAAGCATATAGCATAGGAATCAAGCTTAATAAAACAAAGCATGAAGTCATAACATTTGATTAAGATCCGAAACATTCAACACACATTCAAGCCGAAACTTCATGTTGCATAAACCATCAATCTTGAACATGTGAAAACCAAAACTTATAAGAGTATTTCATGGCATTTTCATCACAAATTCAAAGCATATAATTCATTCCATAGATCTATACAAAATCATATTAACATAATCAAACAAGCAATCAATAAATAGCAAAAAAGACAAACATGGCAATGAAAAGATTTACACAATCATATATAAGTATTAACCAACAGTAGGTTGAGTGTATACTTACAAAAATCTGCATAAAAAAATACTAGCAAGCTCTAAATCCAAATATTCTATATTAGAAAGAGTAACTAAAAATCCTATTTCATGTTCTTGAGTGTGTGAGTGGATTTATAGGGCAACACTTGTCCATATTCCATTCGGCTTCTAGGGTTCTTGGGTAAAAACTCATTCATTTCACTCATAAAGCAAAACAAAACCCTAAGGTAAGCAAAGATACATGCAGTGGCCGAAAAACATGGATGATGAACTCTTCTCTCTACTCGGCTTCAAGGGTTTCTTAAGAACCCTAAGTCATTTCCTAGAAAACATATGAAAGTGTGGGTGTTCTATCATTCTCAAAATTCAAATGAGATTTGAATCTCATTTTTCGGGTTGAGAAAGTGACATGTGTGTGCAATACTTAAGAGAAGACTGATTTTTACCTTGTCTATACTTAGTGGTGCCAAAATCTCTCATTGAATAAGAAGTCCTCTTGTTTGGTTGGAAAGAAAATACAAAAAAGTAAGGGAATCTTCAAGAGAATATGAGAGAGTTGTGTGGAGAGAGTGAGAGCATGAAAAATTCGAATTTGGCAAAAAGAAAAGCCCTTGGGCGTGTGGTCTCTCTCTCCTTATATAGGAAACTCTTCATTCCCTCGTTGTTGGTTGAAATCCATTGCATGCAATACAATTGCATAAGTTTTCTTCTTCCTTTCTCTTTAGCCGAAAATGCCTCTTAGAATTCTCTACTTGGATTGCACTGGGAAGGGACATCTTGGGGTGGCGTGTAGGGTTCCTCTTCCTTGGCCAAAATCCCCTTCATTTTCTCTTATGCCATTCATTTCTTCAAGCAGATGAGTGTTTTTTTTTTTAAGGATAACATGGTAAAATATTACATGACTCTTCCTTTTTCCAAACAAGTAACCTTTGACATTGATGAACAGTAGCATCGGGCATGTGCCATAGCCTTAGTCGTCTCTTATTTACCCAAGTTGATGCTTCATCTTCCTAGTGCTCATTTCCTAGGTGACCTTTTATGTTCTATTGGTCCAAAATAGTCTAGATGACAAGTGGCAAGTGAACAAAGTGCTTGGGAGTATGGTAGCCGAATTCTTAAGGGTATTTTTGTCCTCCAATACAAAAGCCTCTTCACATATTATTCTAGAAAGTTTATGCATGCTTGACACTTTGCAAAATCTAACTAAAACTCGAAATCCTATAAACCTCCATTCAGTTTTCCATACAAATATTCTAGAAAAGCTTCATTTCACTTCCCTAAGCTTTTATTCCCAAGATATCTTCATTGGAACTCAAATTTGGGCAAGACAAAAGGTCTAGACATGTGGGAAATTGATCTAGCCAAAAATCTCTTAGTCTTCCTAGGTTCATTTTGTCCCTTGATCATTCTAGAAGGTTTCTAACATACTGACAAGTGGCAATTTCTCTAGGGTAGGCGTGTAAGCCACTCCTCGGTATTTTCCTACACTTCTATTTCTCTTTTAACCCATTATCATGTCTAGGTTCACAATGTAGCACCTATATGCCACATGGCACTTGTGACTAAAATCTGGGTTATGAGCCTAAAACCATTGGGCCTGGGTTTCTAAACAATGCCAAAATTCACAAAGCATTCTAGGGTTAGTCCTCTTTTAAGCTCAAGTTATCATTTCAAAAATTCTAAGGCCTTCTAAAATACCTAAAGCTCCTAAAAATGTCATGGCAACTAAGTATAAAATATATGGGTCGTGCTTATGCAAATTTGGGTCATCACATATCTCAACTCATTATCTAAACCTAACCTTAGGACTCGTTTAGATACAGAAATGATATCATCTCATCATTACAACTTTTTAAAATTTTTACATAAAAATATAATAACAATTCAAATGTTTTAAATATTAAAATAATAATAATATTAAAAAATAATATTTTAATATTAATTTTTACAAAATCATATAAAATTATCTCATTATTCAAACGAGTTCTTAATCTTATTTTAATTGACATGGGATGATCAGCAGACTATCACATTCGATATCAAAGCACATGCCCAACGTATGACTTTGTTCCGATTGCCTAAATTGTACTCTCAAGTCTCGGCAGATTGGATGGATCTCTGTTCCTCTTTGTTGTTGTTTTTCTTTTTTGATTTGTATATTTGACACAACGGAGTAGAAGATAGAAAGACTGCGAATTAAACTCGCACCAACACAAAGATCAGACCAACTCAGAGACATACAGAGTCACAGACGTACCAATCTCCGAGGATGTACGGGAAAGCCACGCTTTCTCTCGTTTTCGTTCTCCTCCTCCTATTCTCGTACTCCATCTTCATGGGGACCGTCGATTTTAGATCCTACTTCTTTCCTCTGCTGCAGTCACCCGCTGGTGCGCGCCCACTCTGTGCACCCAACCCGCCTCTCCGGGTCTACATGTACGATCTCCCTCGCAGGTTCAACGTGGGCATGCTGAACCGCCGGAACCCGGACCAGACCCCGGTGACGGGCCGTAATTGGCCACCTTGGCCCAAGAACTCGGGCCTGAAAAGGCAGCACAGCGTGGAGTACTGGATGATGGGCTCGCTTTTGTATGAAGGAGACGGTGCCGTGGAGAGAGAGGCGGTTAGGGTTTCGGATCCGGAAATGGCTGACATATTCTTCGTGCCGTTTTTCTCTTCGTTGAGCTTCAATACCCACGGGCATGTCATGACGGATCCGGATACCGAGAAAGATCACCAATTGCAGGTACGTGATCTGTTTGATTGAGGTTACTTATTTTTTGGATTACTATTTGTGTTAGCTAGTTGTCAATTTTGTGCGTTTTATGTATTTATCAAAACAGAGAATTTTTGTGCTGTTTATGTAGCTACTGATCTAAGTTTTGGAGAATTCGAAAAATGGCCATTGAGTTTTGTTGTTAATGGTATCGAATCGGTTGCTTTTGCTTAGTTCTTGAGTGGTTTTTTTAACTTTCTAGTGATCTCTATTATGTACCAAAATGAAGGAAAGGAGTATGCGGGGAGAAAACCCTATGATATATAGCGGTATAGCGCAATCATTTGGTAGATTTTGCTTATAAGATTTTTTTTTTTTTTT
>QEOT01000704.1:17816-28151 GCA_003123785.1 Pterocarya stenoptera
TCCCCCCCCCCCCCCCCCCTTCCTCTCCAAGTCATTTATCAGAACTGACATATTGAACCGGTTGTGTGTGATCAGGAACCCACAGGTTGTATCATGTGTATCTTTGTTTACAGTTCAATATTTTTCAAATGCTACCCCCTTTTGAACTTATGTATTTTTGTTTACAGCTCAGTATGGGTTCCTTCTGATTTCAGATTGATTTACTGAAACTCTTGCGGCAATCCAAGTACTGGCAACGGTCTGGAGGCAGAGACCATGTGATTCCTATGACACATCCCAATGCATTCAGATTTCTGCGAGAACAAGTAAATGCATCTATTCAGATTGTTGTAGATTTTGGACGCTACCCTAGAACAATGTCAAATATAAGCAAAGATGTGGTGGCCCCGTATGTGCATGTTGTGGATTCATTTACTGATGATGACACTACAGAACCGTTTGAATCGCGGACAACACTTCTTTTCTTCCGTGGGAGGACATACAGGAAAGATGTGCGTCTGTTTGAATCTTGTTTGCATGAAAGAAAGACATAGACATGTCTAGTTCTGAATCTTTACAAAAATATAATTAATTAGCACAAATCTTGTCATGTTGCAGGAAGGAATTGTTCGCGTTAAATTGGCAAAGATATTGGCTGGTTATGATGATGTTCATTATGAGCGGAGTGTCGCGACAGGTGAAAATATAAAAGTGGTATGTGGTGCTAACCTATTAATGATATTTTGTTTGCATATATTGGTCATAGAATTTGGATATTGCATATTATTTCTGTCCATAAGAGATTACCAGTTGTAATGTCCTCATCAGTCAATACTTCTGACAGTAGAAAGATGTAGTGATTTTGTGAAGGGTATTTTTATTTTTATTTATTTTTCATTGTAATCATGAATTTAGCCCATCTTCCTGATACATAGCTTGGTTCTTATAACTACTCTCTGAATATCTGGATACATGTTACCAGATGGATGATATAGCATCGCATATTGTTTGCGGCATATGATATCTAACCTTGACCATGGAAAGTCCTCAACTTAATTGCATACTTTCCTGTCTCCCTTATTCCTTTATTCTTCTGCTGTACCAGTCTTCGCAAGGAATGCGCTCCTCAAAGTTTTGTCTGCATCCTGCCGGAGACACGCCTTCATCTTGTCGCCTGTTTGATGCCATTGTGAGCCACTGTGTTCCTGTCATCGTAAGTGATCAAATTGAGCTCCCGTTTGAGGATGAAATTGACTATGCCCAATTCTCAATATTCTTCTCTTTCAAAGAGGCATTGAAACCTGGCTACATGGTTAATGAGCTTCGGAAGTTTCCAAAAGAGAGATGGATTGAAATGTGGAAGCGGCTTAAGAACATCTCCCATCATTATGAATTCCAGTACCCCCCAAATAAAGAAGATGCTGTCAATATGCTATGGAGGCAGGTAAAACACAAGCTTCCTGTAGTCAAACTTGCCGTACGTAGAAGCCAGAGGTTGAAAGTCCCAGACTGGTGGCGGAGGAGAAGATGATTTCAGGAGCCTGCTTTTGTGATTTTGTATATCCATAATCATTTCTCTTTCATCATTTATAATGACAACTTTCAAAGGGAAAGAACCAAAGCTAGTTACAAACCACAATCGGTCAGTTAAATCCAGAGGTTGAGGACATGTTTTTCATGTCGTTTGGTTTTTGGCCCCGTTCACATACTACACTGAATGACACGCTCAGTCCACATATTTTGGTGACATTCTTTGTATTTCTGTGTTAAAGAAACAATTGAAGAGCTTGGGTTGGCGCTGATGTTTCTGACTTTTAAGAGTGCAGAAGTTAGTTCCTAATATGTAATCAGAAGAATTGTTTGTACATTTGCAGACTCGGATTAGGTTGTTTCACAGAAAATGAGAGGGTCTTTGACTTGCTTTATCGTGTGGCTTTCGTTTTGTGGTAATGGACGAGCATGGCCTCGATAGAAATGCTACATACATGGAATTTAACGTAATCTGAGGAAAGTGTGCATTATTTTTTATATAGGCTATCAGCCTATCACAACGCGTATCAGCTTTATGACCAGGTCATGTTCTTAAAAGCGATGAAGATTTATGTTTCTTCAATTGACCTGCAAATATATCATTTCCTCCTTCCTGCAAAACTGGATGAAAGTGGAAAAATATGATGTGCTGCGTATACAAGTGTGATAAAATTCACTAAAAGGTTCATCAGGGCATGTTTGAGGTTGCAGCAGGAGTCGTAACAAATGTTTAAATAGTCTTAAAAGTTCTTTAATATAAACATTAGGTTGTTTGAATGTTACATATTAAAGAATTTTAATCTCAAATAAGCTAAAAAATACATTTGAGGAAAAGCATCAAATGTAATGCGAAACGTAATTCGAATATTAAAAAGACTGTCAATGGATGAAAATACTCATGTAACTTTAAGATAATTACAACTTTCAAACTTTCAAAGATATGGTTATAATTTTTGAAAATTCAAATAATCATCATATCTACCTTAGAAATCACTTTTTTAATTTATTTTTAAATAAACGTAACATGTTTGAGAGTGCTTTAAATATATAGTTACCAAACATTAAATAATTTTTTAATAATAAAACTTATTACTTAAGTTATAAACTATAAATTAAGCTATAAACTATATTTTCTATGGCAATCCAAAACATGCAGTCGCATTGTTTCCATGTTCAATATATACAACTACAGATACACCTGAGTTTTTCCTTTTTTATGTTAATTTCATAACCATGCCACGAGGCTTTTAATGTCATTCAAATTTCAAACAAGAGATCGGTATCTCAATCACAAAAGTACAGAGCCAAGTTTGCATTCATAAACCAAGTGAACATATGCCCCTCTCCATGGCTCTTGCAGATTTCAATCTGCAAAGGTTCTCTCTTTCCTTCTCACAGAAATATCGCCTGCTGATAAAGCAGCTCATATTACTTGCGAAACTCTCAACTATTTTACTCTTCTAAGCAAACTTGTTCCATGGCTTTTTACCCAATAGTCCGGACTATGGATCTGGAGTAAAAACTGCAAACAAAACGCCTCCAGAATCCAAACTCACGCATTTGGGGCCGGACATTGAGCAACACAATTCATTGGGTATGCAATTTCAGATCCCAAAATCTCCTTCCAGAGAATGGCCATGCACTGCAGTCTGACAGGAACACAGTGGCTCACAATGGCATCAAACAAATGGAGATTGATGCCTGTTGGAACCTGATTCAACAGATTAGCCCAACAAAAAACTAGAAAGTATCATATAGCTAAATCGCTAGATTACCAAATTTTTTCACTACCCAGTATATAAATAGAAAACAAAAACCAGGAAAAAAAAAACAAGAGAACAACTAGAAGAATACAAACCTGGTGATTTGAGCCCAGAAACGGAGAAGAGAGAGAAAGCCATGGATGGAATTCGGGAAAGGAGAAAAAAAAAATTTGGACCATTTCTCGATTTGTGCGTGTCATCCTTGCGCAGGGGCCATGCTAATCTTCTCTGTATCGTTCCAATTTTATCGGATGTCCCCGAAGGGACGCTCTTGTCTTCGCTTGTTTGCGGTTATTAACCTTTAAAATTTCATGTAACTAGACAATGTGGGACTCGGTTTGCTCCCAACTAAAAGGCCCGTTTAGTTGGTTAGGCTTCTGGTGGGTGTTTTTTTATTTGATGTGTGCTTCTGTTGGGTTGGTTGGTCTTCCACGCATCAGTCGTTACTGTTCGCCAATCTCGGCTTTGTTTGGATTCGAGACTCATTTCGATTCATCTCATCTCATCTCATTTGATCATTATAATTTTTTTAAATTTTTATACAACATATAATAAATAATTTAATTTTTTCAAATCTTGAAATAATAATAATATTAAAAATAATATTTTATTCAACTCATATCTGAATTCAAACGGCGAATCTGCTTGTGATGTCTTATGAATGCTAATTGCTAAACATCAATCTATACTTTAGTTAAAAAAAAAAAAAACTACAAAATAATGAAATAAAAATAAATTTACATGCATAATAAGCAGCAATGCTTTATACAAATATGTATCTTATAAAACTGTACTTATTTCTCACAACTTTCATATACTATTTTTGTATTTATTTTTGTTTGGGAACCTCTCAAAGGCAAAGTCTATCAGATCCATCCCTGCAGAGTAAACTTCAGTCTCGTGCACTGCACCCTCCAAAATTTTCCTACACGAAACTGGTTAAATCGTTGGCTTTTCATCAGGAAGTGTGATCCCAAAGGATTGTTTGCACCTATGAGGTGTTGAACCTTGAACCTTTAAGGGAGTGATACTCCAAAACCAAGACCTTCACCACTTGGAACATCCCCTTGAGATTTTCATATACTAATTCATAAGTTGTTCACGAAACACTTCGATACCAAAATACCATCTGGGAAGAAGATTTGGTATCATTGCAATAGTTTGAATATATAAAATTAATATTTACATAACTAAAATCTAAAATTCAATTTAAAATTTATATCAAACTTTAATTTTCCTTCATTTGATTATCCAAAAAAATCTACAACTAATTTTTTTTATTAGCTTTTCCAGGAGAGAATAAGATTCTTTCTGTTTCCTTTGATAATGGATAGTACCGTGAAGCATGAAATATTTCAGTTATTGTATTTATAAAAACGATTAGATAATTTAAGTAAAATTACCAAAACTGTCATTTTATGCATTTTAAGTGAATGGAGAGTATCCTTGTTTGATCGAGAGAGAGTAGTCTCAGCCTTTTCTGACTGCGTAATCCTAAGAATCAAGACGAGTTGGCAATAGTAAAATCAAGTCAAAGTATTTCGCTCCTTTACATTAATGCGATGGTCATATGTACAAAACTCTGCAAAGCAACGGTGCATTCCAAATTCAAACACACCAAAGCCAAGACTACTCATTGGAACGATAAACCAAGCTATTTTGCAACATTGCAGTCAAGCCATGTTCGTATGTACAGAACCGTGTGCAAAGCAACTCTGCAATCAAACGGAGCACTCTCCCTTTCCATGGCTCTTGCAGTTCTTGTCCTGTGATTCCTCTTCACTTCAATGTCATCTGCAAGTAAGCGGTTCTTCAGACTCCACAAGTAAATTCCATCATGTTTAGAAAACTTTACTGCTAATCACAAATTTTCCTTCTCAAATATAGTCCATAATCCAACTTCAAATCTCCTTCGACTACCATGGCTACAAAGTCTACAAACACCACTACAACGCATTCCCGGACCCCGGTTGGTCATTTAATGGCACAGTTTGGCATTTAAATTCAAGGCCCTCAGACCTCATTGCCAGGATATGGCATGCGGCGCAGTTGGGTCATGGTGGCAACTACAGGAAGTACATGGACTATTTACTTACACTCATCCTTGGTCCCGGGAGCAAAGACTGTTCCAATAATGTTTACTGCTGTAAGCGTCTTGACTTGTGATTTCTGAACGATGGGTTTTTCCTTTCAAAGATGTTGGGGAAATGAACTGTGGGAGAGCCATGCCTGCTACTTTCCTGGTTGAGATTAAGAAGCGCTCATTAACCTGGAATTCCAAAGCACATATCAAACTATATACTACCACAGGAAAGTGAACACCTGTGGTGGATACATTCCTCATAAAAAAAGTTGGGACAACATAATTGGCTACACAGGTACGTAATTTTCGACTCTGCAATATCAGGGTTTGATGCGGACTGTAAGATTCCTGATTAAATGGAGGAAATGCACCATGTATACAAAATAAAATGGCAATCAAATAAGAACAGAAAAATGTAAAAGAAAAAATGAACAGCAGAGAATCAGAATAATATAAAGAAGCTTAAATTAATCGCTAGAATCATCAAAACTCTAGAGCAGTTGTCTAATCTACAGGATGGAAAACCAATCAATCTTATACTATCTTTTTTGCTATTCCTATGTGAGCAACTATCATGGTTTTTTTTTTTCTCTTTTGAAAGAAATTCTAAATATGAAGTAATTTAAAGAAATATGGCACACCACAACTCCATAAGCATGGTCAACATCATGAATATTGACGAGCAAATCTACTTCCACGTTCAAACCAAACTAAAACTGAAGTGTTGCACAGCTAAATCTTTAGTTCTATCCATCCGTTCACTTAATTTTCTTTTTTCTCTTCGGATTTTGTGGCCAAACTTACTGAATATGATATCCTTAGTTGGGCCAACATTATTCCTTAGCAGCTTCTAAAATGCTAACAGTATCCCATCTACAAAATTAATTGGTTAAAGCACATTCTTAGAAAACTAGTCAGAACAAGCACTCGTACCTGAAAAGCTTCTTGTTTATGGAGTCAGATTAAACGTTAAATCTTTGTGGCAATTTAGCAAACGTACTAAAACTACATGAACCACAATCGGCACCAAGATTTGCGTGAATGTTAGATTGACTATCTAAAGCAGAAAAAGACCATCAAACTGGAGCTCAATAACCACCACTCCAGCAATGGTCGGGAAATGCATCTCACGACTTGGTTCCCGAAGGCAGGGCAGCAATTGAGATCAACTTGAATCCTAACCGGACCAATGCTTACAAAGGGTTCAACCCATTCTCTGGAATTCGCAATGGGGGACACTAATGCCTTGTGTGTGGGAAATTTCATGGTTTGGGGCCTTGGGACCGAGCAGGAGAGATCATTCGGAACTATACAATGACAAGTTACGGCAATGGTTCCTCCTATAATCACTCTATGACATTCAAGGCAGACTCAAGTGCAACTCCCATCAGTTTATGGAGCTTCAATTAGAGACAGAGGTGATTGTGTTTTGCGGGCCTGTGAGTGACAATGTCATTCCTCGCTCTTTCTCTGGGTTAAGGCCCAAACTGAAATTTGGGGTCTTATTTTTGCATTACATTGTCACCATCATGCAAGTAATTCGGTAGATCTTTGGTAGCATATATTATCTTTTTTCCTCAAACTATCCCCGTTTTGAATGAAAACATTAGGAGAGGCTTCTGATTATTTAGCACCAAAGCTTGAAAAAGGAAAATAACACAAAAAATGATTGAAATTTACCCGATGAAGTTTTAAGTCAGTCTAAAGGCAATCCCCGAGTTCCACATGATGGATAGCTACATATATGGTGTGTGCGCACCTTCATTAAGAACACCGCTACTGAAAAATGAAAAGGAGATTTTCACCCCCTAAAATGCTACTTCTACGTTAAAGACAATCCAAGCTTCAATATTAAAGAATATCAACTATCAGGACTCGGAATTTGAAAATCACGACACCGCCAAAATCCTAAAGAAAACCTAAAGAAGAAACCATCCTTACAGAAAAGAAACCCTAGTTTCAGTAGGACTTTCCGGGAATCCCAAAAGAAGAGAAAAGCCCCAGCTTTACCTCCGCGCACGAGCACAACAAACGCAGCAGAATCCATATAAGCGCAACTTGGGAAAGGATAAAAAAAAAATTTGGACCATTTCTCGATTTGTGCGTGTCATCCTTGCGCAGGGGCCATGCTAATCTTCTCTGTATCGTTCCAATTTTATCGGATGTCCCCGAAGGGACGATGTGTTCTGCTTCGTGTTACCTTATAAAGGTATCTCACTTATCGCAAGTACTCGGTGTGGGAGTTTGTTTATTACTAGGACTAGCGTCCTGATTGTGGACAGATCTTGACCGTTAGTTTGTGCTTTTATAGCATCTCTGTCAGAACTCTAGCGGTGGATCATGAAAGAAGGTGGAGCTGACTTCTTTTTTTTAATTTATTGGGAGAGGGTGTCGAGACTCGAACCCAAGACCTCATTTTGGAGGTTTGGGTTTTATCATTTAAAAAAGAATTAATTTTTGCATCATCCTATACACCACACACCATAATTTTTTTTTTTTTATTTGTTTCTCTTATTAAATGTGTATTATATGGATGAAGAATAAAAAAATATAAATGTTTCAAGAAGAGTAAAATAAAAAAAAAATTGAAAAAAAATTGATAAAAAATAAAAAACACATTAGTGTGTGGTGTGTAGGATGATGCATAGCAATGCTCTTTAAAAAACCCAAGAGCACATACCTACTGAAGAAAAAATATATATATATAAAATAAAAAATAAAAATATATGTGTAATATAAGATTGCTGATTAAAATCTTTTTTCCGATTAAGGATTATTCTATACATATTTCTTTACATATACGAGTATAATAATTTCATCACTATATATATAAGTTTTTGTTATAAAAATCAAGTATGTAGTAAATGATTTTGATTGCACAGAAAAATTCATAGTTTTTCAGAGAAACCAAAATGGTTTGGAACAGTCTTGGCTCAAACGTAAGTGCTTTTGTTTTGGATGAAGACTTTTTTTTTTTTTTATAGAAGGAGAAATGATATTTATAGTTTTATTTTGTAAGTTTTATGCATTATTTTCATTAAAAATAGATAAATTTAAGATTTACTTGAAAAATTTATTTTTTTAATGACAGACACTACTTTTTTAAAAAAAATACACGAGACTTGCATATTAGATCTAAGATTTCTAAGATATTTTTAATGGATGGAATACTAAGAAAAATCACAAATTTACACGAATTTGCATAGGTTTCAAGAACTTTTTAAAAAGTATTTACACCCACTGCCACTTGACGTTACCCTGGTAATCAGCACATAAATTTAATTCATAACGTCTTGAGACAGGCATGCCATTAAACCAACATATAACAACCGTTTTCAACAGAAGGTAGTCTCTCGTGGTTGATGCGTCACTACAACTAAAATCATTTTGAAGAACCATATGAGTGGTTTAGCAGTAAATTTATAATGTTTCGTATAATCTCAAATAGACAAGTCTCGCATAGACCCTTTGAAAAAAAATGAATTTCACTAAAAGATAATGATTTTTTTTTACACTTTTTAAGGTGGAGTTCATATTTTTACAAAAGTTTATGCGAAACTTGTCTATTTAAAATTTATACAAATTATTTTTCAACTTAATAAAGCAATATAATTCGTACAATAACCTAAGAGTATTGATTTTATGGTTTGAGACCCTATTGAAAATCACTTCATTTTTTTTAAAGAAAATTCAGTTTTTTTAAGAAAGATTTTTAATAATAGTTTTGGATTATAATTATCAAATGAGATGTTCCTAATTGAGCTCATTGATTGTTAGGCTATTATCTTTAAATGAGTAACGATGCTTAAGTAGTACTATCACATTGGTTGGTTGTAAGAATTTGGAAGTATTCTTGTTCTTAGAGTACAAGTCCACAACTTAAGGTCTCGTTTGTTTTCACCTATGAGATGAGTTGATATTAAAGTTAAAAGTTGAATAAAATATTGTTAGAATATATTTTTTTAATATTATTTTTATTTTAAGATTTAAAAAAGTTGAATTGTTTATTATATTTTATATGAGAATTTAGAAAAGTTGTAATAATGAGATGAGTTTAGAGTATTTCTATATCCAAACGGGGCCTAAATCTCACTTTTCCTTTTTTTTGACAAAGTTATTAGAAGTACATAAGTTCATTTCAACTCCATCTTTATGTTACTAATCCATCCTTAGCACTCTTGGTATCAGATTCTCTCTCTCTAAACCCTGTCTTCCACCACAAAATAGACCACTCACTCTTTAAAACAGAATATTGGGAAGAACCAAGAAGGTGAACAAGGTGTAGTGTTTTGTTGAAAACGAGAGTATTGAAACTGATGGCAAAAACCTTTTTCTTTTTTCCTACCAATATTGAAAGAAGCATGTCACCCATAAGTCTGCAAGTTATATATACTTTGCTAATCTGAACAAAGAGTAGTGTTTCGCTGAAAATGGTAACACTATTAAGTTCAAAATCACATGATAATGATGCTTAATTAGACTCATCTCCAAAACTAACATTAATAAAGCTGTAAAACTTTGTTCTACCTATAAGGAAAGAACCATGCCACCTATCAATTTTGTCGGGGTTAACGTTGAGTAACTTAAAAATATGAAAAATTTTTCTCATCAGCCACTATTCACCATCCCACACCCCACACTTATGATGTTTTAAAATCATAGATTTTGTGGTTTAAGCATTTAAAATGTGTTAAATCAACAAGCGTGACCGGAGATGACTATTGGTCCATCACATTGGGCCATAGCTGAGGGTGTAATCGATATTGGTTGCAGAAAAGCATGAATTGAGCTGTCTACATTTTGGGCATAGATTGCTTACGAATCAAGTTCTGCTAAAGACTTGATTCCTTTAGCAATATAAGAGGAGAGATGCCTTTTTTTTTTTATTTTTTAATAAAATTATTCAAATTCAAATATCCAGAGAGGGAAGATCCAACCTGAAGAATAAAAAAGAACTGACTTATCCTTGAACCGAAAGCT
>QEOT01000704.1:36688-50677 GCA_003123785.1 Pterocarya stenoptera
GATGAGGCAAAGGTATCTTTTGATAAGGCACGTGACTGTTTCCAAAAGGCAGTAGACGAGGTAAATTTCCAGTTTCTGAGTTTTTAAATTAAGTTTTTCTTGAGGTCAGAGAATCTCGTAGAAGCTTGATGGTAGATGTTGTTTTTGTAGGATCCATCTAACGAGCTCTATCGCAAGTCCTTAGAAGTCACAGATAAGGTAAATTTCAAGTTTCAACTTTTATTTCATTAGAACCTTATTAGTGATGATCCTATACTGAATTTTAATCTAATGACTTGCATTGCATTTTTAAATGATTTTTTTCTATAAGCAAAATTTTTTAAAGATGATGACATTGCATTGTCTCAATATTGCTTGGAAAAAAAGAGTATAATTATATATGGTTTTGTGAGCTTGTGTGGTACTACTAATTATCTAGCAGAGAATTTAGTGCTTCTTTAGTGTTTGGGCCATGCATTAGTGCGGTGGAGAGTGGGATTGTGTTGGCCCTACTGATATCCTTGCTACTTCAAATAGTCTAGTCTTCACCTCATAAACCAAAGTGTCAATTGATTTTTTTGATGATTTTTCATTCTATTAATTTGATTTCATTGTTTATTGTTCTTAGGCACCAGAGTTGCACATGGAGATCCACAAGCATGGGCTTGGTCAACAGACTATGGGTGGGGCATCTTCTGCATCTACTTCTGCAAATGAAAAGGTTAGATTGTCAAAGTTTTCCTTCACTTTATAGTTTATGCAAGAGGATTCTGTAAGCTGTAATTGTGTAGAGCCTGTTGACTTGGCTGGAAACCCTTTTCAGGGTTGGACAAATCATTGACCAATGCCTTTCGTTTTTTATTCCAAAATTTCTAATAACATAAAATATTTCTCTAAACTTGTAAAGTCACTGTTGGCTTTTTGTTCTTTGATTTGTTGATTGTGTTTGGATGTCAAGTCCCACTGTATTGCAGGCATAGTCTAGTTAACAGAATTTATGCTTGAGATGCCTGTTTTAGTCAATAGCTCTTTTTGCTCATTGCTGCCACTTGTCAACTCTGTTCCCAGATGCGTATGATATGATGTGGTTATAATGTCTAGTACTTCAACTATCACACCTATTCTATGTGAGATGTGATATTGTTAGGTTCCTGGTTTGGGAGAAAGCCTGAGATTCATATAATAAACGTCCATATTTGGATCATATCTTGATGCATTACTAAATACATGTTGCATTGAATTTTGAAACAGATTCTGACTGGATTGTTAAGCTGGTTGTGGTTGGGTCTGGTCTGGATTGGGGTGCCCCTTATGTCAGTTGTTTGGGTCACCGTCATGGAATCATCATTCATTTTGTGTTCTTTCAGCCATGACTTGCTCTTACCCATACTTCTTAATCAGTCCCATTTTTCACTGCACGTGATCGAACAATCTTAATGTGCCCCTCCTTTCACCTATTGGCCATACTTCCAGCTTCTCATCCTACAAATAGGATCATGTAGTCACATAACCCAGAAGTAACGAGGCCACAGCTTGGTCTGATTTGCAGTTGAATGATTTATTGAATTTACTTGGTAAATCTTGCAATTCAAAATCCATGGCAAACGATTGTTTTGGATATAATTTGGGTTATCGCTAAATTCAGTTGTGGCCCAACATGAGACAACATGCATTGTCTTGGTTAAAGCTAATGTCCTCTCATGTTTACAACTTTTATTTGGGTATCGGTTGTCATCTATGAGCATATGTTTGTTCTGCATGTTATTGTAATGTGGCTCATCTTTATGATTTGAACAGAGTATAAACCCTAGGAATGAATCTATTTAGCTGTTATGTGCTGTCATTGTTAACCCTTAGGGGTTGGCTCAAGTGGTAAAGGCCTTGGGCTTGGGGGTATGCTCCCCCCAGGTCTAAGGTTCAAATCCCTTTAGGTGCAAACGCTTGAATTACCTGAGGTGGACTTGCGGGAAACTTCTTGCCAAGGGCCTATGCACCCTTGGGATTAATCAGGACGCTGTTCCTGAAACTCGGTGCAAAAAAAAAAAAAAAAAAAATGCTGTCATTGTTGTGTGTCGCATTCGAAAGAGATATTAGGTTTCACAACCCTCTAAAGATCAGATACAAGGATGCTGGCTATTTGTACAAGTGTTTGTAGATTATCATCTTATATTCACACATCCGCAGGTAGACATGTTTTGGGCTTGTTTATGCCCATGAGAAATGATATTAGTAAATAATTATTTTGGATAAAAGCGCAATAAGCTTGTTTTATGTACATTTGTAGGTAATTACTTTTTATTTTTATAGGTAATAA
Organism: Pterocarya stenoptera; assembly: GCA_003123785.1. NCBI lineage: Eukaryota > Viridiplantae > Streptophyta > Magnoliopsida > Fagales > Juglandaceae > Pterocarya > Pterocarya stenoptera. The sequence continues at coordinate 38,982 of QEOT01000704.1, forward strand.
GTTAATACATTGATAGAAAGATAGGCATAGCTCAAGTACACTAGGTGTATATAGAAGCATACACCTATTTAGAAACTAGAAACAGTTATAAGGGAATCATGGAAGCTGAGACCATTGAAATCTAAAGCAATGGCCCACAAAAACAAAGTCTTCCAGAAACAACTACGAAACTCTTCCAAGGAACGTTCATGATCCTAAAAAAGTCGCTCATTTCGTTCACTCCAAATACACCAAGAGATACAAATAGGGGCCATCTTCCATATGGCTGCAATCTGTGGTGTCCCAGTGTTCCCTCTCCAACATGCTAGTAGTTCAACCACCCTGCCTGACATTACCCATGCTACTCCCAGTTTGCTGAAAAAATAATTCCAGATATCTCTAGCAAACTCACAATGTAAAAGTAGATGATCTACCGTTTTACCGCTATTTCTACACAAACAACACTAATCTGTGATGATTAAACCATGTCTTCTAAGATTATCAATGGTCAAAATCTTTCCTAAAGCTGCTGTCCAGACAAAGAATGCGGCCTTGGTGGGTGCTTTATACCTCCATATGTTCTTCCAAGGGAAATTGTGCCTTTGTTGCATGGTAATAGTCATAAAAAGAACGTATCGTGAATTTCCCTCTCATAGAGAGTCTCCATACCATCGCATCTTCAGTTGTGGCCACAACAGCAGTATTATACAGCAAGTTGAAAAAGTCCACAAAGATATTCACTTCCCAATCATGAGCCTCTTGAGTAAGATTAATGTTCCACTCCTGGGAACCTTGATGAAGTACTCGCAGATCGGCCACCATGGCTTCCTTATCCTGTGCAATGCTAAACATAGATGGATAAACATCCTTCAAAGCCGTATCTCCCACCCACGTATCATTCCAAAAGCTGATCCTATTTCCATCCCCCAGGCACAACCGAGTATTACTAGCAAAAGAGTACCAACCTTTCCATATGTACTTCCATAGTCCCACTCCATATGTCCCCCGTTCACTCCCATATTTAGTGTCAAGCACTCCTTTCCATAAAGCTCCCCTCTCATAGTTATAGCACCACAACCATTTACCTAGTAATGCCTTGTTGAAAGCCCTAACATTTCGAACCCCCAACCCACCATTCCTCGAAGGAGAGCAAACCTTGTCACATCCCCCTAAGGGAAACTTAAGCTCATCTCCTATTCCACTCCATAAAAAATCACGTTGAAGCTTTTATATTCTAGTTGCAATGCTAGCGGGAAGAGGAAATAAAGATAAGTAGTACGTAGGAAGATTGGATAAAGTACTCTTAATAAGTGTAATCCGCCTCCCTTTTGATAAATACAACTTTTTCCACCCAGCCAACCTATGCTCAAATTTTTCCAACACCCCCTCCCAAATAGACTTAGCTTTGAAAGAACAAGCCCAAGGTAGCTCAACGACAATGAAGAAACCGCACAACCCAAGATGCTAGCCAACCCTCTGATATTGCTTACATCTCCAACTGCTACCATCACCGTCTTGGCAAGATTAATCTTCAGCCCGGATACAATTTCAAAACAGAGTAGGATAGCCTTCAAAGATTGGATATGTCTTGCATTTGCCTCTCAAAACAACAAGATATCATCTGCAAACAAAATGTGAGAAACAATGGTAGGGCCGTATGAATCTCTCACTGAAAAACCTGAAAAAAAAATCCTCCCCCTACTATTGCCGACACCATCGTACTTAGTGCCTCCATTACTAGGACAAATAAGAGAGGTGATAATGGATCACCTTGTCGTTGTCCCTGTGAACTATTAGGGAAAGGGTTTGAAAACATATGGGAAAAGAAGTATCATTTCTTGGGAAAAGCTTTGTTGTCTCCAAAGAAGCTTCCTTTGGGAGCTTCTTTTAAAGCTGTAAACATATGGGATGGGGTGCTTGAAAAAATTGAAAGGTGGTTAACTGGATGGAAGATGATTTTCTTGTCTAAGGGGGGTAGACTCACTCTTATAAAAAGTACCCTGTTTAATCTGCCCACTTATTTCCTTTCTCTTTTTTCTCTTCCAGAAAGGGTTGAAAGGAGAATTGGGAGTTTATTTCGAAACTTCTTATGGGGAGGAATAGGTGAGGAAAAGAAGTATCATTTAGTTGGTTGGAAGAAGGTTTGTCAACCGTTGTATCAAGGTGGTTTGGGGATTAAAGATTTAAGAGTTTTTAATAGTGCTTTACTTGGGAAATGGCTTTGGAGATATCAATTGGAAAGTAAAGCTATATGGAATAGTGTAATAGATGTGAAATATGGAAGTTCGTGGGGAGGTTGGTGTTCTAAAGTTTCTAGTGGAGCTTATGGGGTTAGTTTGTGGAAATTTATTAGAAAATGTTGGGATTCATTCTCCAATAACATCAGATTGAAGATGGGAAATGGAAAGAGGATACGCTTTTGGCATGATCTGTGTTGTGGGGATACTGCTCTTAAGCTGGAATTTCCTGCCCTTTTCAGAATTGCAAGGGATCAAAGTGTAGCTGTTTGTGATTTGTATTGCAGTAGTAATAATAAGGTTGAATGGAATATTATTTTTAAAAGGGATGTTAGTGACTGGGAAGTGGATGAAGTTAAGGCTTTGTTGGTTAAACTTTACAGCTCAAATCTGGTCTGAGATAGAGAGGATTGCATGATGTGGATTCCTGCTGGAAATGCAATGTTTTCAGTTTCATCTTATTACAGAATTTTGTTAAGTCATGATAGTTGTGCATTCCCATGGAAAAGTATTTGGAAAGTGAAAGTCCATTCTAAGGTTGCTTTTTTTTGTTGGGTGGTTTCTTTGGGCAAAGTATTGACTACTGAAAACCTTAGAAGGAGAGGTTTGGTTATTGCGGATTGGTGTGTTTTGTGCAAAAGGGATGGAGAATCTGTTAATCACATTTTCCTTCATTGCGAAGTGTCAAGATTTTTTATGGAACGAGGTTTTGAGTTAGATAGGATTACATTGGGTAATGTCCAAGGAAGTGGTAGATTTATTGGTAGGGTGGAAGGGTGTGAAGGGCTGTAAGAAGGCGATGAGTGGTTGGAAAATGATTCCTCCTTGTCTTATGTGGTGCATTTGGCTTGAAAGAAATGAGAGATGCTTTAAAGATAGAGAACGTTCTTTGGGAGATCTTAGAGTTTTTTTCTTGAGTACTTTGAGTTCTTGGGCTAAAGCTTTTGTAATGACGGATAATTTTCTGAATATGTTTTAGCTTTATGGTGGTAGTTTTCTTTTTTGGTTCTGGAAGTTGTAGGTATTTTCTTTGTATACGTCATGTGTACTTGGGCTTATGCCTATTTCTTTGAATAAAATTTATTACTTATAAAAAAAAACTATTAAGGAAGCTCACAGGATCACCATTTACCAAGACCGAGAAACGAGCCGTGGACACACAATGCCTTATCCACATCCTCCATCTTTTTCCAAAACCACATCTACTCAACATATATATCAAGAAATCCCAATAAACGTAATCGTATGCCTTCTCTATATCTAGTTTGCATGGAAGACCTAGAACTCCTGACCTAATTCTGCTATCTAAGCATTTATTGACGATAAGAACCGAGTCTAAAATTTGTCTCCCCCTCACAAAGGCATTTTGGAATTTAGAGATAATCTTCTCCATGACCGTGCTCAACCTATTGGCAAGGATCTTTGACAGTATCTTATTCATGCTGCCCACAAGACTAATCGGTCTAAAGTCTTGTACCTTTATTGCACTAGGCTTTTGTGAGACAAGAGCAATAAAGGTAGCATTTAAGCCTTTTTTATTCATAAGCCTTTTTGTTTTTGTTTTCTTTTAGCATATTTCTCTTTGTACAATTTTCTTGTTCTAATGCATATTCATAACCTCACCTCCTACGCTTCTCGTTGGAGTTGACTCCCTCGTCGGGAACCTCTCCCATTCTCTTTTTTTCCTTTTCTAGTCATTTTTCCTTTCATTAAATGGAGGGTGAAAGGCGTTTTACGGTGGAAGCAAAATCTATTGTATTCTTGATGGCGGGGGGAAGTAGTGTTCGCATCATTGAAAGAAGCATAAGAATGTCTACGTCTATCTTTTTAAGTAGGGCTTTGGCTACATGGGTGGTACAGATAGTGGAGGTAGGGCTAGCCTCTCGTTGGGGTGAAAGCTTCTTTAGGCAAACGAGGATGGGGAATGGAGTCCCTACCATTCAATGACACGTTAACTCCAAGGGCTGTTTCTTACACTTGGTAGAGCTCGGGAATGTTAAGAGGAGAGGCTCGGCGATTGTTCCTAAAGGTTTGAAGGGCAATGGCTGGGAAGAATTTGCTTACCACCTCAGAAAAGTTGCCGGCTTCTTAACGAGAAGGGAGAGCTAGGGACATGGAGGCAGAGAGGTTTCTACCCTCCAAAGGCGCCACCTACGTCTCGGTTCTGAGGTTGCTGGCAAGTAATGACTCTGCTGTGGTGGCCAACAGTGCTCAGGTGAAGGGTACACGACTTGGTAGTGTAAGAAATCACAATAGCAGGCCTACCTCTGACATGGGTGGTAGGGGAGCCTTTGTCGTTGGTACAATGATGGGGGACTTAGAAGGGGCGCTGTGAGTTGTCAGAGGCCATTCGTCAGGTATATCTGACGAGATCATTGCATTGATGAGGAAAGTGGACGTGGACTTATGAGCAGTTATGGGCCAGGGTAATGGGCCTGTGCAGAATGAAGAACCCATGAAGAAGGGAGAGCCCGCAGTGACTTTGGTAAGGGCTATGGGACTTTAGATAGGGGTTGTGGAGAGCCCTTTGGATTGGGCTTGAGCAGAAAGGGGCCTGCTAATGAATGTGGAAGGCCACACGGGCTGGGACCTCGATGATTGGAGTCTCTTAGGCCCACCAACACTGTGTGGCGGGCTAAGGATTCATCTCGAGCTTGAGTCTCATGCACCTTGGGCTCAAGAGCCCCAAACTCGCTGGCCACCACGCTGGCATCACAAAAAACGTCATCAATCGCCGACAACCCTACTGGCCCAAACAGAGCGCGCCTAAAGGACACGACGACGACGATGCTCATAGGGTTGGCTCATAATGAAGCTGCTGCCTGTTCTCAAGTCGCTGCAAGCTCGTTGTCAACACAGAGTTGGCTGTCATCCTCAGGTGACCCCACAGTATGTAACTTGGACCACCTCTCGGCCTTGGAGGGAGTTAATAGTTGCGATGAGGTGGAGGCCTCACCTGGGCTGTCTCATGTCGAAGCCCCCACTAGACCCCAACTCTCACAACCTCTGAAGGCTCCCTTCAGACCCAGGACCCTCATCCAACAGTGGCGACAACCGAGGGCCCAAGATTCTATTCATCCAAGGGGCCGCTCAGGATGGCAGCAACTAAGACCCCTTCTAGGGTTCTATGTACGATGGAAGAAGAAAATGAGACTGTTTCAGAAGAGGAGATTCTTTTAGAATATGAGGTACTCTCGGATGACGAGGCATCAATTGGGTCAGATTTATACTTGGCTTGCAAAGCGTCTGGAGATATTGTTCCCTTTTTCGATCTAGGGGACCACAGGGACGACCCCAATCCTATTTGTTCTCTGCCTCCAACGCTTCTGTGGACTGATCCACAGTCAAATTGGGTCTTGAAGAAGGATGATGAAATCTGGCACTGCATAGAGATCTCCTGCAAACGATGCAAGGATCTAATTAAGGCACTAACGGCCATTGAAGCAGGACAACCCCTTATAGCTAGATCCGCCTCTAAAAAAGAAATGGAGCTTAAGAGACTATCTTGTTTCATAAATTATGATGCAAGGGAAGGAAATGCTAACAAGGGGAGGCATAATGATAGGGAGAACCCAGGTGTCCCATGAAGCCCAAGATCCTTTAATGGAATGTTCGGGGTTTGAATAACTCGAACAAACGCCTTAGGGTGAAAAACTTCATACGAGATTGGAAGGCAGACATTATTTGTTTGCAGGAGATTAATGGCTTCTTTGGAGAGCGAGATGAGATGTGATGAGAATTTTGTAAATAGTAATAAGATAGTTTGTGAATAATAGTGAGATAGTTTTAGTTGAGTATTTTGCGGGATTTGGGAAATGAGAGAAAAAAATGAATAAAAAATATTATAAAGTTAAAATATTGTAATAATATAATTTTTTAATATAATTTTTGTTTAGAGATTTAAAAAAATTGGAATTATTTTTTATTTTTTATTTAAAAGTTTGAAAAGTTGTAATAAGTAGTTTGAAAATTTTGTATTTGAATTATTTTTGGGAATAAGATGGGATAAAATGAAATGAGATCATATGAAAATTTTGTGTCTTATCTAAGGCCCCAAACGTGCCCTAAGCTGAAGTATGTTGACAGGATGGTAATAAGTAGTGTATGGAATTGTCCTTATGCGGGATGGACTAGCCTTGCTTCAAAGTGCATTTCAGGGGGATCATAGTGATGTGGGACAAGAGAGTAGTTGATTTGGTGGAGAAGTTCATTGGAGAGTTTGCGGTAGCTTGTTCTTTCACAAGTCTGGATGATGGTTTTGGGTGGGAATTTGTAGGAGTTTGCGGGCCTAACAATGACCACAATAGAAAGCTTATTTGGGATGAGATTACTGGTTTGTGTAGTTGGTGGGATGGCCCGTGGTGCATTGGAGGTGATTTCAACATCACTCGATTTTCGAGTGAAAGGTTGGGGGTTTCTTTAAGGTCAACGATGGCCGACTTTTTAGCTTTAATTTTTGAGCTAGATTTGATTGACCTACCTCTAGCTGGGGGTGACTATCCTTGGTCTAATGGAGAGCATGGTCTAGGCCGGACAGATTCATTGTCTCTCCCTCCTGGGAGGCACACTTTCCCAACCTATGCCAAAAATGCCTTCCAAGGCTCTGCTCGGATCACTTTGCCCTCTTATTAGATTGCAGGGGTCTCCATGAGGGGCAAAGATACTTTAAATTCGAGAATATGTGGTTGAAGGTAGATGGCTTTACAGATAATATTAGATCATGGTGGTCCTCATATCAGATCTCGGGTACTCCCAGTTTTTTTTTAGCCGGGAAATTTTAGCCTTGAAAAATGACCCAAGAAAATGGAATACATAAGTTTTTGTGAACATAAATGATCAAAGGAATAATCTATTTTAGGAACTACAGCGTTTCGAGGTAAAAGAGGTGACTGGGGCCCTCTCGGATGATGAGAAGGCAAGGAACATGGTTGTAGTAGCTGAGTTGGAAAAAATCACACTCATGGAGGAGATATCCTAGAGGCAAAAATCTCGGGTCCTTTGGTTGAAGGAAGGGGATAAGAGCACAAAGTTTTTTCATCGAGTAATTAATTCCCATCGAAGAACCAACGCCATCAAGGTTCTTCATTCAGAAGGGAGTGTTCTTTTAGACAAAGTAGCTGTAAAGGATCACATCGTCCACTATCATGACCAGCTCCTAAAGGAGCAACACCATTGGAGGCCCAAGGTCGATGGGCTGATTTTCGATTCTATCGATCCACCAAGCGCAGCTTGGTTGGAGAGACCGTTTGAAGAGGAGGGGGTGCTTAAAGTGTTAAAGGGGATAGAAAAAGACAAGGCCCTGGGTCTAGATGGTTTTACAATGGCTTTCTTCCAGGCTAGTTGGGATATTGTCAAGGAGGACATTATGAAGGTCTTTCTCTAATTTCACTCATTAATGAAATTTGAGAAAAGCCTCAATGCTTCATTTATTGCCCTTATTCCGAAAAGGACAAGGTCGGTGGAGGTGCAAGATTTTAGTCCCAGAAGTTTGGTGAGCGGGGTTTACAAAATCATCTCCGAAGTGCTAGCCCAGCGGTTGAGTGTAGCCATGGGAAGATCATCTCAATGTCCCAAAATGCCTTTGTAAAAGGAAGGCAAATACTAGACTTGGTCCTCATTGCGAATAAATGCTTGGAGAGTAGTCAGAGCCGGTATTCCAGGTATCTTATGCAAATTGGATATGGAGAAAACTTTTAATCATGTAAATTGTAATTTCTTGGTGTATATACTGGGTAGGTACGACTTTGGGGAAAGGTGGTGCCAGTGGATATAACTTTGTATTACAACGGTTAGATTCTCTGTTTTGATTAATGGCACCCCAAAAGGCTTCTTTAATAGCTCTTGGGGCTTGAGACAAGGGAACCCTTTATCCCCTCTCCTATTCATTTTAGTAATGGATGTTCTGAGTAGAATGTTGAAAGGGATGGCGGATATGAGTTTCATCACAGGGTTCTCGGTAGGTGGCTTCTCACGTGGTAGTCTATCACTCTCTCATCTACTTTTTGCTAACGACACATCGATTTTTGTTGAGCCGGATCTTGATCATATTTGCTCCCTGAGAGCCCTCTTGCTCTGCTTTGAAGTTGTCTCCGGTCTCAAGGTGAATCTATCAAAATTTGAAATAGTTCCAGTTGGCTCGGTTAATAATCCACTTGACTGCCATTTTGGGTTGCAAGGTGTCATCCTTGCCAATGAAGTATCTTGGACTCCTTCTGGGGGCCCCCTCATAAATCCAAGGCAATGTGGGATGAGATTGTTGAAAAGATCGAGTGCAAACTAACAGGATGGAAGAGACTTTACTTGTCCAAAGGCGGCAGAACCACATTAATTAAGAGCACAATATCCAATCTCCCCACATACTTTCTATCTCTATTTCCTTTGCATGTAGGTGTGGCGTCTAGACTAGAGAAGATTTTTCGTGATTTCCTATGAGCAGTTTTGAGGACGTGAAAAAATTCCACTTGATCAAGCGGGATAAGGTATGCACACCTTTATCCAGTGGCGGATTGGGGTTCGGAATTTGAGAACTTTTGGGAAAATGGTTATGTTGGTATCATAGGGAAAGAGATGCCCTTTGGAGGGAAATTATTGATGTTAAATATGGGAGCATTTGGGGAGGTTGGTGCTCTAATGAAGTAAGAGGGGCTTACGGTGTGGGTGTGTGAAAATTTATTCGTAATGGGTGGGAAGACTTACTTGCTAATTGCAGGCTTGCAGTGGGTAGGGGCACACGAGATAGATTTTGGCACGACACTTAGTGTGGCGATGCTGCATTGAAGATTGCTTTTCCCTTCCTTTTTCAGGATTGCGCTCAATAAGGATGCCTCAGTTGTTGATAATATGGCCACCTCCTCTTACTCCACTCAATGGTTAGTGAGATTTATTAGAGTGGCACTGGACTGGGAAATGAGAGATATTGCTGATTTTTACAGTGCATTATACGCGCAAAACTTCCATGCAGGTGGAGAGGATCGATTGCTTTAGACATCTATAGAGAACAAGAACTTATTAGTCTGATCCTACTATAAGGTATTATCGACCCACTCCCCTATTGCATTCCCTTGGAAGTGCATATGGTGGAGTAAAGCTTCTCTTAAAGTGGCTTTCTTTGGTTGGCTAGCATCTCACGAGAAAATATTGACTATTGACAAGTTGAGAAAGCGTGGCCTCTACTTAACAGATTGGTGCTTCATGTGCAAACATGACAAATTGACAATGAATCAGCGAATCACCTTCTTCTTCATTGCAAAGTAGTTAAGGCTTTATGGGATGAAATATTCACAAGGCTTGGTATGGTATGGGTAATGCTAGAAGGGTGATAGAGTTATTGGCATGTTGGAGAGGATTCCAGGACAATAGGTAGATCGCGGCTATTTGGAAGATGGTGCCTTTATGCCTAATGTGGTGCACATGGAATGAGAGGAATAGTCGTCATTTCGAGGACAAGGAGTGCACACCGGAAGGGTTTAGGGACTTTTTTTATCATATTTGTTACTTTGGGCTTCATCTATTGTATTGAATGGAACATCTTTTAATGAATTTTATGCTGCTTTTCATAGCACTTGGCTTGTAATTAGGCTTTTGTATATTCCCTGTGTACTCAGGCCTTGCTTAATTACGTGGATTAATAAAATCTTTTCTTACCTAAAAAAACATTTGTAGGTAATTAAGTTAAACTTAAGCCTATTTTCCAAAATTGCTCTAGATGTGTACGCACACACGAGGAGGTTGCTGTTGCATCATTCACCAATTTACCAGCCTTTGGCAGGAGAGATGATCTATAAATTTCTTGTCAAGTTCTTTATAGGTTTAAATTTGCTCCATTTCATTTTTGTTGGATAATTGGGCCTGCTATATAATTTTTTTTCCAGGGTTCAAAGAAGAAGAGTAGCGATCTCAAATATGACATATTTGGATGGATTATCCTAGCAGTTGGAATTGTTGCGTGGGTGGGAATGGCGAAATCCCACATTCCTCCACCTCCTCCAAGATAAGCCTTTTACTCATGTTCAAGTCCACCTTGCCTGTACTCGATGGAATTTTCAAATTCGGGTTGATAGATTCAACGGTCTGTAGATGTAGTGAATTCAGTAATTCATGGGGTGTGCTATCCACATTCTGATTTTGACTCGTAATGTATCACTCCTGCCGATTTCGTTAGGCAGATTTTCTCTCATTTTTTGTTTGGTAGTTTGTATCTCAAGCTATTTGAATTTCGATCATCCTCGGTACACTCCTGAAAAGGGGAGGGGGGTGGTTTGATTAGTGATTCATATTTCTTGGCTTTATAAGGATATGATACAAGTACTTGCCATAAAAAAGAAGGGGATGGAGAAATTTTTTATTTTTTGTTTTTGAAAAGTGATCTGTATTTATTTTTAGTTTCGTGGTGTGCAAGATTTGTGTAGACTCTTTTAAAAAGAGTAGTGTTAGATATATTTATGGGTTGTGTAAGTGTCGTGTACTCTTTGAAAAATACTACGGTGGTCTATTATTAAAAAATTATTTTTTTATGTGGATTTCATAATTATCTTATTTTTTTAAAAAGAAATGTGAAGTACTTTCACAATTTACAATTGTAAAAATACTACACGAAGCTTGCATCTAGTTTGGCCTTTTTGTCCTTTTAGTGGAAGTTAAAAATTAAATAAAATATTAATTTTTAATATTATTATTGTTTTGGAATTTGAAAAAGTTGAATTGAGATTTGAAAAAGTTGAATTGTTTATTATATTTTGTAAAAATTTTAAAAAAGTTATAATGATAAGATGAGATGAGAGTTTTGTGTTTAAAGAAACTTCCAAATCCAACCTTAATCTTTTTCGCCCAAGCAAGCCTAGATATTTGAATAATATCACGTGCAGTTGTGAGATTTATTTCAAAGTACTTTTCAAGAACGAGAATAGAAAACCACTTCCAATTTTTAAGGTCATGCTTGGATATACAATTCAGATGAGGTGAGATGTTTTGAATAGTAGTTGAATAAAATATTAGTAAAATATATTTTTTAGTATTATTTTTATGTTGAGATTTGAAAAAGTTGAATTATTTATTATATTTTTATATGAAAATTTGAAAAAGTTGTAATGATTGAGATGAGATGAAATAATAATTTTATGTAAACAAACGGGACATAAAGGTCAAACAAAAAATCAGACACCGAACTATTTGAACAATGACAACTGAAGGCGGTGTTTTTTTATTTAATGGGTAACGTTATTGTAGCAAGATGGAACAAATCAATCAGGATACAAAAGGAGATGATGATCTTAATCGCTAATTTCGGTGACGGGATGCATGGATTCAAGATACAAACTTCCTTATGCCATCCAAAACAAGTATAAATACACGCCGAGGACCTGTAGAACATGCAAAATATCAGTATTTTTAGGTATAGTTTGTTTTCACAATTCCTCTTAACCCATCTGATCTAATTATCACAATTTTTCTAAATTCTTACACAAATAAAAAAAAAAAAAA
>QEOT01000704.1:51123-92332 GCA_003123785.1 Pterocarya stenoptera
TTATTGGCTGTGCAATTGCACAAAACTTAGTGGTGGTGTTTTCAATTTTCATATTCCTCTGGAGCTTTGCTTTGTGCAAAGTTGAGACCTTTATGATCCTAAAAAGAAATGGAAATAGCTGTGTCGTGAGAATGAGATCATGTGAGTGATACCAATAATAATAATAATTAATCGGACTATTCTGTAACATGACTACTGGTCCCTCGTATTGTATTGGCCGGCTTGGCCTCGATCGATGATATTGGACTAACGGCATGAAGGGCGTTGAAGTTTAATGCATGAAATGTGCCATTGGTGGATGCTTTACTGCAATCATGGCGTTTAAGCAAACCAATTGCTGCATTGGTAGATGCGTATATGTTTAATGTATTCTATTTGCTTGTATTTCTCTATGTACGTGCGCATGCATCCAGCCTTTTTATATCTCCATGAAATGACATAAGTAGTATGTGTATCATATATATTATATATATATATATATCATATAAGATATTTTATGGAGTAATTGATTGTGATGATATAAGTATACTTTATAGTATGTATATAGAACAGTACTATAAAAAACTGTTTATTTGTTAATAGTTATTTCTTAAAAAAATAATTATTTATTATTAACGTGAGTTTATACTTGTCACAAAATAGTCATTTTCATTATAAATAACTCGTCATAAATATTCTTTTTTTATAGTGTACAATATCCTACATTTAATACTAGAGTACTGGTGAATGAGATTCCATGATCATGCAGTCTAGGAGATCTTATAAGGAATCCAAAAGAGTCGAATTATAGTAGATTAAAGAAGAAGCAGGTACCAAAAATAAGAATCTATATGATTTTAGCCATGGATGTTGAAAATTAATTGTTGAAAAATTTTACTCATCATTCTCACACCACACATTATTATTAATTTTTTTTCCTCTTACCAAATGTGTTGTAAATGGATGATGAGTAGAAGAAATCAATTAGTTTATAAAGAATAAAATAAAAAATAATAATAAAATAAAAATAAGTGTGGTGTGTGAGGATGATGAATAGCAAATTTCTTAATTATTATATGTAATTTTATCATTTATTTGTATTACTATTCTTGATCTTACACTTTAGTACTTATGCAATTAAAGTTTTGAGTTTTGTTACACAACCTCTACCACACTCCACACTCCACATTTTTTTAAATTTTTAATATTTTTTAAAGTTTATTTTTTTAAAACTATTTCAAATTTTCTATTCTTTATTCATATAATAAATATCTGATAAAAGAAAAAAATTAAAAAAATTAAAAAAAATATAGTGTGTAGAGGTTGTGTGAATAGTAAGAAGTTGTGGAGATTTTTTGTATATATAATCTTGTAAGAGTTAAATTCAAAACCTCATGATCTCCTCTTCCACATATGTCTTGGCATCTATATATAATGAAAAATTTAGTTAAAAGAATAATGCTATACATCACAATTTCATCTCACTTTCATTTTACTATGACATATTTATCACTTTTAAAAAATCATTTAATGATAATAAATATATCACATCTTAAAATAAAATGATCGTGTAGTGTATAAAATTTTTTTTAATTAAAATTCATCAACAAATTGAAAATTTTATTTATTTATTTTTAAAAAAGGCATTTTAAATATTCATGTTTGAGTGGGCCATTTTCCGGCCTTTAAATAGTTTCCACTTTTCCTTTTCTTCTTTTTCACTGGTGGAGCAAGTTGTATAAAGAATCTCGATCCACGAAGGTTGTGCTTAATTAATGTCTAAAGCTGCTTTGGATAGAAAGATGTTTCCATTTCATCACATTTCAATATTTAAATATTATAAGTGTAAATAATTTTTAATTTTTAATTTTTAAATTTTCATCTAATTATTATCTAAATATTATTACAACTTTTTCAAACTTTTAAATAAAACATAAAAAAAAAAAACTTAATTTTTTCTAATCCTAAAATAAAAATTATATTAAAAATTATATTCTAATAATATTTTAACTTTATAATATTTTTATTCAATTTTTTTTACTTTTTTCAAAACCCCATAAAATATTTTAACTCAAAACATTTATAACTCATCTGATCACCTCAATCTCAGATATCTTATTACTATTAAAAAATCATCTCAACTGATCTCATATCACCTCACTATTCAAACTAGGCCTAAGAATTCATTTCTTGCCAATTGACTTGTAATTCGACTGATATTTTTTCCTCTTCGTTACTACGTCCTAGGGATTGAGTTCTTAATTCTAATCTCCAAGACTCCGTGGAGTAGTCGCCTCTTTGTTTAAGAAAAAAAAAAAAAAAAAAAGGGAGAAATCGTAGATCTTACAATCGTGGATGGTGGATCCAATCACCACGATTGCGGTTTGATAAATTAAGAAAAAAAAAAAAACCATGTCATGAAATGAAATGGAAGAAGAGGTTGGAGTGCTGTTCTCCAGGGGCTTTGGAGGAGCCCCCACATGACTGCATGAATGTGCTAACTAACCATGGTTAGCGAACTAACCACACTTTATCTCGGATCACTTTCCACGTACTATATATTCAAATCCCCGATATGCAATCCTCCCACAAAAGACGTCCATCTCTACACAATTCCTTTTGCTTTCTCGATCACAAGGACGTATTTTCTCAAGTACTGTTATCAACCCCAAACTTGCAGTTGTTTGAACAAAACATGAAGCCAGCTTTCATGCCAGCCAGCCTGTGCCTTTTATTCCTTTGTATAATTGGAGCCACGACAAGCCAAACTCCATGGCCTGATCTCACTACCCTTTTACCATCTTTGCTTTTCTTAGCAATCCTTCTAAACTATTGGCTTGTCCCTGGAGGCTTTGCATGGAGAAACCACCATCGATGCTCTCCCAAACTACGTGGTCCGTGCGGCTGGCCTATCCTGGGCACGTTACCTGACCTGATGGGCACTCTCGCTCATCGCAAACTGGCTGCCATGGCTGCGTCGCATGGCGCTACTCGGCTCATGGCATTTAGCCTTGGAACCTCGCGTGCGATCATCAGCAGCCATCCCGAGACCGCAAAGGAAATCCTATGCGGGTCTTCTTTCTCAGACCGACCTATAAAAGTCTCGGCTCGTTTGCTCATGTTTGAGCGTGCCATTGGCTTTGCTCCCTCTGGCAACTATTGGCGTCAGCTTCGTAGAATCGCAGCAAACCACATGTTCTCCCCGAGGAGAATTTCCAGCCTAGAGGCACTAAGGCAACGCGTGGCTGATGAAATGTTGGAGGGATTGTGGAAGGAGATGGAGGAGGGAGCTGGGGTTGTGGAACTGAGAGGCATGCTTCAAAGAGGTGCACTGAGTAACATGCTAGACAGTGTGTTTGGGAGTAGCCTGGATTTTGAAAGAGAAGAGTTAGGTAATATGGTTAGAAAAGGGTACGAACTTATTGCAAAATATAATTGGGAGGACCATTTGCCTCTAAGGTTTTTGGACTTTCATGGGGTGAAGAGAGAGTGTCATAGATTGGCGGGTAAGGTTAATAGTGTCGTGGGTCAGATGATAAAAGAAAGAAAAAGATCAGCTGGAGAGTTCAATATTGCTGGTAATGATTTTCTAAGTGCTTTGTTATCTCTGCCCATGGAGGATCAATTGAGTGACTCAGACATGGTTGCTATCTTGTGGGTAAGGACTCTCTCTCTCTCTCTCTCTCTCTCTCCCTCTCTCTCTAATATATCTATATATATATTTTTTGATAAACTAATATATCTATATATATATATGCATGCAAGAAGTCATTATCAGATAGAATTTTCTCCCTTTGATCTAATATATTTATATTCTCCCAAAGATTGTTTGGGATTAAATTCTTTTCAACTGGTTTTGACAGATTATTATATTTTTCTTGGGGGTTCAATGATTAATTTTTGGTTGTTTTCCAGTTTTGATCATAGAAAGTTCTTTATATACCAACCTTTGTCTACCGACACATATAGTCTATCTATTATTGAATCTTTTTAGATACAGCACAGACTTTATGGCATGACGCCAATACCACAGGCCGGTCGTACTTGACCAAAAGTACTGGTACTGTCCAAATGAAGCTTTGGCTCTATTTTCACATTTCCTCTTATTTACATCCAATTTCACCCTTTTGCCTTATTGGGTTTATTCCTCCTTAGTTGAATTTCTAGATTGACTTAGTAATTTTTTTTTGGGTGAGCCAAAGTTCCATCTAATTTTAAGATCTAGCAAATGCTAACAAACAATTAATGTTTGACTATAAGGGTCCATGATATTTGACATACCAAGCAATAAATTTGATCATGGATTGCTAGTTAATGATTTCGATTAGAGTAATGCTATATACCACACTTCTATTCTATTATATAAGATGTGACACATTTATCATTATTAGATGATAAAAAATCATCTAATAAAGGATTATCTAATGGTGATAAATATGCTGCATCTTATATAATGAGATGAGAGTGTTGTGTATAGAATTTTCATTTCAACTAAGATCATGATCATGAACATGGATTTATAATTTCTTTTAGCCGAATTATAGAATTATAGCACAGAATTATTCCAATGCACCCTTTAGGTTTCCACTTTCAGCATTCGTTTTCTCTTGGAACTTTGGTGTACCCCGAGCAAAAGATCAAAAGATGAAAACTAAAACAAAAAATATCATTTTGGGGCCAAGATATTTGTCACTTTTGAAGCTTTTGCTTATGCTTTCTTTTTTCCCATGACATCATCTAGGAAATGATATTTCGAGGAACAGATACAATTGCAATACTTCTAGAATGGATCATGGCCAGGATGGTTCTACACCAAGACATTCAAGCAAAAGTCCAAGAAGAGCTTGACATGTGCGTTGGCAATCATAGACATGTACAAGACTCCGACATTCCAAACCTTCCTTACCTCCAAGCCGTAGTCAAGGAAGTCCTCCGCATGCACCCTCCAGGTCCATTACTTTCGTGGGCCCGTCTTGCAGTCCATGACACCCATGTTGGAAAGGTATTCGTGCCATCTGGCACAACAGCAATGGTGAACATGTGGGCCATAACACATGACCCATCCATTTGGAAGGACCCATGGGCATTCAAGCCTGAACGATTCATCGAAGAGGAGGTATCTATAATGGGCTCTGATCTAAGGCTTGCACCATTTGGGTCCGGTCGCAGGGTGTGTCCTGGCAAAGCACTAGGTTTAGCCACAGTGCATTTGTGGCTCGGGCGGCTCCTCCAGCAATATAGGTGGCTTCCGACACAGTCTATAGATCTTTCGGAATGTCTGAGGCTCTCTCTTGAACTGAAGACACCGATGATGTGTCGCATGGTTCGTAGGTCATTAGGAGCTTATGAAGCCAGTTATTCCAACTAAAAACTCTATGCATACTAAGAATTGTGAAAAAATAGTTTGATTAAGGATGTAGTAAGCTAAGTGCTTGTGTGGCCAAGAAGTGTTTAAAGGCCAGGCTCAACTCTCAATCCCAACAGAAATATATGTAACATATATAAGCTTGAGGATAAGGAGGAGCATTGTAAATTTGTGTTTTTCTGTTACTTAGAGGTGTTGGTTGCGTTGAATTAACTTGTGTTTATGTGCAATGCCTGATAATAGTGTATATAATGCGATCAATCCAATCAAGCAGATCTCAACTTGATTTGTTTGCAATTTGGAAGAAAGATAAACATAATCCGAAATGCTACTTGAAGCAAAACTTTACAAATAAAATAAGTATCCACCACCACTTGCTTAATAAGATTAACTTCTATCTCCAAAGTAGTGATCAGCAACTTGTACTGAAATCATTACTTTATATGATGTCGAAAGCTGCAACTTTCAACACATAATTTGTGTAGGTAGATGCAACCAAAAGGAAAGTCCCAATACCTTTTCAAGTATCAAGAAAATAGGATGGAGTTTAAACTTTAAAACTTTTTCAACCTTTTCGTTTCAATGTTTTTTTTTTTTTCATTTTTTATAAAAAGTATTTCTATCTTCTTGGCAATAAACAATGCTAAATCAGGAGATCACTAAGGGTGATAATATGTGACATGATCCGTAGATCTAACATAAACATGACATGAAATTAACAGGTTTGAATTTGATATAAATGATTTGAATAATGTCACTATAAGAAAAATATTTCTTTGTGACCAGTTAATTTCAACGAAATGATTATTTATAGTTAAAATGAGTCTGTTTTGATCACAAATAGTCTTTTTGCCGCAAACAAATAGTCACAAAAGCCCATTTTTCTTGTAGTGTGCTACTCATCATCTATTTTACTATCATCTCCTCATCATCCTATGATATTATAATATTAAATGATTGGAGATTATTTATTATATTTCATTTGTGGACCTATCATTTAATGCCACATCAAAAGATGTTGAAACAATGATGATAAAAATGATTATAAGTATATTTTTCCAAATGGGTTTAACTAGGTCAAAATGGTTTTACCCGTCAAGACACAATTAATAAACGGGTTACTAATAGGTCAACCTGCTTAACTCAAAATTAACCCATAATAACCCATTTAAAATTTATTTCAAAATTACAATTTCATCATTATTAGGTTATAATATTGGTATTTCTTAATATACTTATATTTTTATTGTTGAAATTATAATTTTGGACCTATACTCATATTTGTTCTTGTAAAGTTTGTAATATCAGTTTTATTATTTGTTACAATTTGAAAAATAATGATTTTTTTATTAGTAGGTAGTCTTATTAGTTTTTTATATATATTGTAGCTACTAATAAATATAGATTTTAACTTTTATGTGAAATTTTGTTAATTAGGTCAAATGAGTTATGGTATTAGTTCACCTATTTACGTTCAACTTATTTACATTAATTAAAGTCGGATTAAGGTTTGAAAATTTGATTCATTTAATTTAAGTGGTTTGACCCATTTAGTTTAAGTGATTGGATACAAATTGATCCATATAGTCGAATATCTAAAGCTTAGCAAACACGAACACAAACCCAAACACAAATGATCACCCCTAAAAATCACATCAAGAATCCTTTTCGAATTCGATATCGTGGGGATCAATATCAAGCTGTTAGAGCCTTTACTCAGCAAACAAAAGTCCCACCACTAACCCAGGTTATGCTTTAATAGTAGCATGGTTAAAAATATGCTGTTTTTAAATATATATATTTATATATATATATATATTAAAAGCACAAACTCCAAGCGATATTGGGCTTAACCACCTAATTTATTAATCTCAATATTTATTTTCTTCGATCTTTTGTAATTATATTTAGAGGTTCTTATGGGCCGTCAAATACTGCATACATGTAAGCTCACCTCTTTTCTGTGATCTCTTTTTGTAAAGTTGGCGAAGCGATTCCCTCCCAAGTTCTACGGCCAAAAGTTGATCTATTTTTTATTTTTTTTCCAATCATGATGTTTTTTTAAGGCTGCTTTTCTCGTGAAGATGACAAGAGGTTTAGAGCCATTTGTTTTCAAACAAATAAATAGACATATGGGTTTTGCTATACAACCTCCTACTATTTATCCATACTCCACGTCTTTTAATATTTTTTAATATTTTTTTTAAAAAAATTTTTGAAATTATTTTTTTAAAACTATTTCAGATTTTTTTATTTACTAGTCATATAAAAAATATTTGATTAAAAAAATTAAAAAAAAGTGAAATGTGGGTGAATAGTAGGAGGTTGTGAATAATTTTTGTCAATATATATATTTACACTTTCTGATCATCATCTTTTATTTTCAAAGGGAGATTGATCGGATCGATGCCCCATGAAGCAAGAAGACTTTATTGCAAATCATTAGATTCCAAAGCACAACTACTTTTTAATAATGCATGAGATCATGGCTCATGAAAATATTTTGGTTTGGACAAATTAACCCTATTCCTTAAACTCGTACCTAAGTAATTATGAAATGATTTAACACATAAAATGCCCCCAAAAGCTTCAGCTTTTTTAGATCAATATCTCTATCTTTTAATTTATTCTTTATTTATTTTTATTATTTCCTTTCAGTTGTTGTGAAGCCAAAACCCTAGACAGTACACACTTCCAATTACTTGTTAATGCTCCACAAATCCAAAGTCTGATTGATTTGGGACCCGCCGGCCGGCAATGGCATCTAGCTGCGTACCAAAAGTAAGATGTCTTTTAATTACTTTGATCCGTCTATATTTATATGTGACATGATATAACCCAATGTCTTTAATTACTTTGCTTATCCGTTCATACATATAAATGTGACATGATATTATAACCATCATCATGTAGTACTTAGCTTTTAATCATATATTTGCTTTTGTAACTTTCAAATTTTCATGGTGTTTAACTTTGAAAAAAAATCTAATTTAAAGTTGAAGGTCATGAATGGAAGAGATCAGAAATATACACATGAAAATAGTTCTATACATTTATTGATATACCTGTGTGAATTTTTTAGACGACATTAAATACTCAGTAAGTACGTACTAGATAACGCCCACTTCATTTGTTTATATATTGTGATCTCAAATTTGAGTAAAAACTTTAAATAGATCTTCGACCATTTTTTTTTTTGTGTTCCATACTTCCATATGCATGGCGAATTGATGATATTGTTCTCATAGACTTTGCTATATAATTACACCCTAGCTAGGCCCCCTATGCCATACTACACATTACGTATTATAAAAAAACTGTTCATTTGTAACTAGTTATTTCCTATTAAAATTAGTTTATTCTTGTTACAAATGGTCATTCTCATCATAAATAATTTATTATAAATAATGTAACGAGTACTCTTCATTGCTTCCTGATTACGCGCGATCTTAGTCTAACCCCACTCATCTTTTGATGGGTTTGGAATTTGGGGCATTCATTGTTAGATATGGTTAATTTCAGCTTAGATAATGATGACTCCCAACCCATTCATAGAGGCAGATAGGGCTTCTTCTCACAAAGGAAATTAAACCCAAATTAACCTGGCCCCATCCTGTTTAAATATATATAGTTTTGTTTTGATATATGGGATATTCCAATCAAAAATTAAGAAAATAAGAAGCCAATTGCCTGCAGGCTTCGTTCCTAATGTAAGATACATGTACAGCTTCTTTTTAATGTGCAATATGACATTTCGTAAAAATAAAGACAAAATCACCGAAATAACTAGCAATGAAGATCCCAATAAATACTTCAAAAACAGTACTTGTACCACCCAAAAAAATAAAAACCAAATAGGAAATTGAGTCAAAACGGTCCAAAAAGGAAAAAAAAAAAGAAAAAAAAGGAGGTTATATATATTGATATGCATTATAAATGGAAAAATGTAAGTATGCTTCCTCATTTTGACCATTCACCTATTTAATTATTTTTAAAATTTTTTTACTTAATGATTAAAAAAGTGATTTTTAGTGTATTTGTTTATTTCTTATTTTTTAAAAATATTTAAAGATGTTTAAAATATATGAAAAAGAAAAGAAAAGAAAAATAAGAGGTGAAATTTGTACTAGTGGGGTGGCACATTGGCACTACTCTTATATACGCAGCCTCTTTTGGATTGGTGAGAGATGGCTCTTGGCGGCCTCTTTAAACTCGTGTATTTGTGAAAGCCAAAGGTAGGGCGCATGCATGGTGATAATAAATAACCAATATTAATAGACCTAACATTTAAGAAGAATTCTACTTTTCATCCTCATACTATACATAATTTTTTATTTTCTTAATAAATATGTGGTGTATGGATGATGAGTAGAAAAACTTAATTAGTTTAAGAAGAATATAATAAAAAATAATAATAATAAAATTAAGTATGGTGTGTGGTAATGATGAGTAGCAAAGCTCAACCTTTAAAATCCAATAAAACATTAAATTCTTATTGGCAAGAGTTGGTTCTCAAAGTCAAATTGTGTCTCTTAATTGACTCTTCGCAGGAAAAGCAAGGTGGGAAAGCCAACAATAGGGCACGTGTGGCGATAGTGGACAAAGACAAAAGATTTAACTTCTACAACTAACAAAACAATAAAAGAAAAATGAAGGAGAAAAGATTAAAATTGAGAATATATGGACAAAAATCATGAGAATGTATAAAATGAGGTGGAAGTCGAGGGGGAGAGAAGTCAGTAGAAAGAAATCGTATTTCTCACCCCCTTCTTAGATATTTTGTGGCAAATTATTTGGAACAACAAATAGACCCTTGACATAGAATTTTATTTGCGACTTAGTATATATAAGTTATAGTCCATGTATACAACCATCTCAACCAGACAATGAATTTAGAAAGCAATGTGCTAATGTCCTTTGTTAGTGTCATTTAGAAATGGTCAATTAGAGGAAATTGGAAATGGCTCTCCGTTGGAGTCCAACTAGCACCCAACGGTCCCATGGTTTGTCTTATGTTCGTAATGGGTAAAACCCATGACCAAGTAGTGTCCACATGGGTGGAGAAGTTATTTGTTAACTCCCCACGACTATCACAACTCTAGGGAAGGAGCTCCATGCCACCATAATTCCATATCAGGAATTGACCAAGTATGCCTTGCTAGGTGATGAGCTTTTGCATCAGCCATATGGTAACCATGTTGGAGTTGACAGTGCACAAAATTGAGCATGAGTCTTTTAATTTCAGTGATCACAGTCCTCCTAGAAGAGTATGATGATTCAACACTGTTTATCTCCTCTACTAAGTGTAAACAATCACTCTCAATGATAAGATTATGAATGCCAGTCTGATAACAGAATTGAAGACCTCTCAAAACTACCATAGCCTCCACATTTTTTGTTTCTAAGAATTCCTCTTCAACCTTGCTAAGTGCCATGATCACCTCACCACATTCATTGCGCAGAATAGCTCCAATACCAGTCTTATTGCAATCAAAGAAGAGTGCCCTATCAACATTCAGTTTAAACCAGCCTGGTGAAGGAGGAATCCATCTATAATTCACATGCTTGACCAAAACCTGCTGCTGAGAACTTGTAGACAGAGAGCCTTTCAAGGAGAGAGCATAGCTTATAACTTGTTGATGATGTAACTTCACATTCTCATGAAGCATTGTATTCCTTCTATACCATAAGCCCCATGCCATAAGAAGAAAATCTGTTAACCATCAGTAGACTCCTATGACAAAATCTCCATAACAACTAGCATAAAAAAGCTGAATAAATCCACTTTCTGTAACTCCACAAATTTGTTTACCCAATACTGATGAATATCTGGACAAAAGATGAGGGCATGGGCAACATCTTCCATTGATTTATTACAAAAACAACAAGAGTCATCCACCATTACCCTTTTCCTTACCAGATTAGATTTTGTAGGAAGAATATCTTTACATGCCCTCCATGCAAACATTCTGACTTTATGGGGAATCCTTTGCTTCCACATAGCTTTCCTAAACCTCTTGCTTGAGGCCTCGGCTGATGTCTCACCTATATTAATGGTAGCTAACCCCTTGAAAAATATGTATTCACTTCAAACAGAAAAAACTCCACTCATTTCATGCTCCCAAATCCACTTGTCAGGTTCATTTGTAAAGCTTGGATAAATCCTCAACACTGCCTCGGCTATTTTTGGATTGAAGAGAGTCCTGATCTTAGATATATCCCACCAATGAGTATTACAATCAAGTAAAGAAGAAACTTGATCATCCAATTCAACCTGAGCATTTCTATGTTGGTTAGAAATAACAGAAACTTCATTACTCAGTTCTCGAAAACCAGAAACTTAAGAGTCTTTGAGGATATGTATGTTGCTACCATTACCTACACTCCATCTCCCTCCTTTGATCAACAAATTCTTAGCCTCCAATACTCTTTTCCATGCAAAATAGGGTGAATTACCAAGATTGGCCTCAAATAGATTAAAGGTAGGGAAATACCTGGTCTTGTAGATCTTATAGAACAAACCATTTGCGTATTGCAACAACCTCCAACTTTGTTTGGCTAACATAGCCATATTAAATGTTTCCAAGTCTTTGAAGCCTAAACCTCCAACATTTTTAGGCTTACACATACTATGTTAGCTAACCCAATGTATCTTTTTTTCTTCATGCTTCTGTCCCCACCAGTAGTTTACCATCATTCCTTCAAGATCAACACACAATTTATGAGGAAGTTTAAAAAATGACATAGCATAAGAAGGGATAGCTAAAGCCACTGCTTTGAGTAACACCTCACTTCCCCCTTGTAAAAAAATGTTGCCTTTCCATCCTTATAATTTTAGCCACACTTTATGCTTAATCTCAGCAAATGCAAACAACTTAGATTTACCAATCAATGGCGGTAAACCTAAGTATTTATCATAGTGCTGAATTTGTGAATTTCCCCATAGTTCCATGTTAGCTCTCCTTTTAATAGCTTCAATATTCTGACTAAACACCATAGTAGTCTTGTCTTGATTAATCAATTGACTTGAAGCATCCCATAGCATTTCAGTAGCTCCAGTAATCTGTCACTAGTCTCAACATTAGCAGTACAAAAAATGAGGTTATCATCTACAAACAACAGATGATTCAAGCTTGGGGCCCCTCGATAGACTTTGATACTAGGGATGGAATTTGAAATTGATGCTCTCCTCAGTAAACCAATTAACCTTTTGTACACAACAAGAATAGATAAGGAGAAATGAGATCTCCTTGTCTCAATCCTCTAGAAGGAATAATATGTCCAGAAGGGGATCCATTAATAAAAACTGAAAATGAGACACTTTGAACACATTTCATAACAAGCCTGATTAATTTCTCATGGAAGCCAAGCTTTAACATAACTACTTATAGAAAGGGCCACTCCACCCTATCATAAGCTTTGTTCATGTCTAACTTGAATGGCATATAACCCTTCTTATCCCTTATTTTCCTTTTTAAAAAGTGGAGAAACTCATAAGCAACAAGGACATTGTCTGAAATCAATCTACCAGGAAAGAAGATAGATTGTGTTTCTGAAACAACAGCAAGTAAGACATTTTTAATCCTATTAGCAATGGCTTTAGATATCAACTTGTATATTACATTACAAAGATTGATGGGTCTAAAGTCATTGACTCTAACATGATTCTTCTTCTTAGGAATTGTGGTAATAAAAGTGTGGTTGACTGTTTGTGAAAAATCACTAGAGTTTAAAGCATTGAGGATAGCAGCAGATACAGAGTTACCAATTTGAGGCCAGTACTGTTGAAAGAATAAATGGGGCATGCCATCAGGACCTGGTGCCTTCGAGGACTGTATATCTTTTAGAGCTCTAGTGACTTCATCCACAGAATATGGCTTAATAAGATTTGCATTCATATCCTCAGTGACTTTACTGTCTATGTTTTCCAGCACATAAGACATATTATGAGTACCTACAGAGGAAAACAATGAAGTAAAATGGTTAATGATTAGATTATCACGGCACTCTCCTTCATGCCAATGTCCTCCTTCATCCATGAGTTTGAAGATCCTATTCTTCTTCTGCCTTTGAGAAGCTTTAGCATGAAAGAACCTTGTGTTTTGGTCACCTTCAGCTAACCACAGGGCTCGAGATCTCTGCTTCCACATTACTTCTTTCCACATAAAATAGGCTTTGAAACATCCATGCAAACCCTAATACGCATAAACTCACCACAAGCCATTTCATCAGGTTCTAAATCAAGTGCCACAACCTTGCCTATAGCCTTCCCAATGATGTTTTCCATTGTAACATTCCGTGCCATAACTGGTAGATCATGTATACGGACCCAAAACAGAGCTTCAATAAGATGAATTTGGTAAGTTTGTTTCAATCTGTCCACATCACTTGTTAGAACAAGTTGCTTATCAAAACTCTATGGCCCATCACGTTTAGCATGGTCCTTATCCTTCAAATCTTCAAACTCAACAATAAACAACGTTAGTTGTAAGTCACGAATAGTTAATGCATGGACTAGCCTCCAAACCTTCTTCATGGTAGACTTGAATGCTTCCTTGTTGAAATGTTTGGAAGTTAACGACTTGAATAGCAAACATCTTTCACCCTTAACAAAAGCATCCCCCAAGGAATGCTCCTCAATCTTCAGAACTTCTTCCTCTTGCTTAGTTAAAGACAAACGCGCGCACAATAAATCAAGACTCGGATCTATACTGAATCCAGTATGCACCGAGGGCAACAAAGTAACTTTGAATCAAGATCAAGATGAACGATGAGACCCTAGACTCAATAGGAGAGAAACCTCTACATTAGAGAGGAATCAGATCCTCACGACCTTGTGCCCCACGTTTTCAAGGAGAGTTAAATAAGAGTACGTATATGATTTTGGGTCTGTGAAAAAGAGTGTGAAAAAGAGTTTTAGAAGAAGACAAAAACTCTCCTCTCTCTCTCTCTACTTTTTTCCTGGGGAAATCATCTATATCTCTTGATCTTGAAGTGTGGGATTTTCTAGGAGACTCTAGTAGCCTCCTAAATAATGTAGAAGTGCAAACAACAAATTTTTTCTAATCATAATTCTCAGCTAGAATGTGTTGTGTATGCTTGGAAACATATAAATTTAAGAAAACTAGCGGAGTTAAAGTGGATAAGAGCAATATATTGGAAGTGGATGCCAATAGTTATTCACCAAATAAATTGCTAGTCTTGAGTATCTGATCACCTGACTTCAACCCTGCTTTTGCTGCATTCTCAACTTCATTCCTCTCTGTTTAGATTTAGAGATGAGTTGAGATAATTTTAGATTAGTTGAATAAAATATTATTAGAATATTATTTTTAATATTATTATTATTTTAGAATTTAAAAAATTGTTTATTATATTTTGTATAAAAATTTAAAAAAATTATAATGATGAAATTATATGAGTTGATGTGAGTTTCGAATCCAAACATTAAATCACTTTTCCATGGGTCCCAAGACATTATCGTTAATTAAGCAAAAAAACATACAAACCAACATCATTCTAACTTTTCTAGTTTTTAAGGAATTCAACAATTGAAGATAGAAAACATAGAAATAGGAAAACTTATAGTAACGACAACACCACTTTGGTACCAGATAATTATTAACAACATGAAAATAAATATTTTTCAAGGAATACAATTGCAAACTAAAAACAAAAAGAGCATAAAAATAACAACTAATATGTGAATGAGAAGCATTTCATCGTCTTACCTTCCTATAATTGGATCCCCGGCCAAAAGCAACCTTCAAATTTCAAATCTTTTAAATCCCTTCACCATAACTCATCCATAGAGAAATAAAAGATCCTACGCTCTCAAATCTTTGACCTAAAGAAATCCCAAGAGAAATTTCCAAATCGACCCAGTTTTCAGGAAAAAACGAGTTTTATACCCAATTAAATTCTATTAAGCAATAGGAAAGGAAAATGACGAATAATGATGGAATTTCTAGTATTTTCTTTTGCGATTGCTTCGTAATTTCTGGTCAGGTTGTTTTATTTGCTCCTTAATTTCAAGAATTTTTCCTTCATAATTGCTGCATAAATATTTTAAGAAATATCCAGTACTCCATTAAATTAAAAATTTAGGGCTCATTTGCCACTTTGGACATTTTATAATTCTGTAAATAGTAATAAAATAATTTGAGTTAAAATATTTTATTAGAATTTGATAAAAGAGAAAGAAAAAATTAAATAAAAATATTATAAAATAAANTTAGCAATGGCTTTAGATATCAACTTGTATATTACATTACAAAGATTGATGGGTCTAAAGTCATTGACTCTAACATGATTCTTCTTCTTAGGAATTGTGGTAATAAAAGTGTGGTTGACTGTTTGTGAAAAATCACTAGAGTTTAAAGCATTGAGGATAGCAGCAGATACAGAGTTACCAATTTGAGGCCAGTACTGTTGAAAGAATAAATGGGGCATGCCATCAGGACCTGGTGCCTTCGAGGACTGTATATCTTTTAGAGCTCTAGTGACTTCATCCACAGAATATGGCTTAATAAGATTTGCATTCATATCCTCAGTGACTTTACTGTCTATGTTTTCCAGCACATAAGACATATTATGAGTACCTACAGAGGAAAACAATGAAGTAAAATGGTTAATGATTAGATTATCACGGCACTCTCCTTCATGCCAATGTCCTCCTTCATCCATGAGTTTGAAGATCCTATTCTTCTTCTGCCTTTGAGAAGCTTTAGCATGAAAGAACCTTGTGTTTTGGTCACCTTCAGCTAACCACAGGGCTCGAGATCTCTGCTTCCACATTACTTCTTTCCACATAAAATAGGCTTTGAAACATCCATGCAAACCCTAATACGCATAAACTCACCACAAGCCATTTCATCAGGTTCTAAATCAAGTGCCACAACCTTGCCTATAGCCTTCCCAATGATGTTTTCCATTGTAACATTCCGTGCCATAACTGGTAGATCATGTATACGGACCCAAAACAGAGCTTCAATAAGATGAATTTGGTAAGTTTGTTTCAATCTGTCCACATCACTTGTTAGAACAAGTTGCTTATCAAAACTCTATGGCCCATCACGTTTAGCATGGTCCTTATCCTTCAAATCTTCAAACTCAACAATAAACAACGTTAGTTGTAAGTCACGAATAGTTAATGCATGGACTAGCCTCCAAACCTTCTTCATGGTAGACTTGAATGCTTCCTTGTTGAAATGTTTGGAAGTTAACGACTTGAATAGCAAACATCTTTCACCCTTAACAAAAGCATCCCCCAAGGAATGCTCCTCAATCTTCAGAACTTCTTCCTCTTGCTTAGTTAAAGACAAACGCGCGCACAATAAATCAAGACTCGGATCTATACTGAATCCAGTATGCACCGAGGGCAACAAAGTAACTTTGAATCAAGATCAAGATGAACGATGAGACCCTAGACTCAATAGGAGAGAAACCTCTACATTAGAGAGGAATCAGATCCTCACGACCTTGTGCCCCACGTTTTCAAGGAGAGTTAAATAAGAGTACGTATATGATTTTGGGTCTGTGAAAAAGAGTGTGAAAAAGAGTTTTAGAAGAAGACAAAAACTCTCCTCTCTCTCTCTCTACTTTTTTCCTGGGGAAATCATCTATATCTCTTGATCTTGAAGTGTGGGATTTTCTAGGAGACTCTAGTAGCCTCCTAAATAATGTAGAAGTGCAAACAACAAATTTTTTCTAATCATAATTCTCAGCTAGAATGTGTTGTGTATGCTTGGAAACATATAAATTTAAGAAAACTAGCGGAGTTAAAGTGGATAAGAGCAATATATTGGAAGTGGATGCCAATAGTTATTCACCAAATAAATTGCTAGTCTTGAGTATCTGATCACCTGACTTCAACCCTGCTTTTGCTGCATTCTCAACTTCATTCCTCTCTGTTTAGATTTAGAGATGAGTTGAGATAATTTTAGATTAGTTGAATAAAATATTATTAGAATATTATTTTTAATATTATTATTATTTTAGAATTTAAAAAATTGTTTATTATATTTTGTATAAAAATTTAAAAAAATTATAATGATGAAATTATATGAGTTGATGTGAGTTTCGAATCCAAACATTAAATCACTTTTCCATGGGTCCCAAGACATTATCGTTAATTAAGCAAAAAAACATACAAACCAACATCATTCTAACTTTTCTAGTTTTTAAGGAATTCAACAATTGAAGATAGAAAACATAGAAATAGGAAAACTTATAGTAACGACAACACCACTTTGGTACCAGATAATTATTAACAACATGAAAAGAAATATTTTTCAAGGAATACAATTGCAAACTAAAAACAAAAAGAGCATAAAAATAACAACTAATATGTGAATGAGAAGCATTTCATCGTCTTACCTTCCTATAATTGGATCCCCGGCCAAAAGCAACCTTCAAATTTCAAATCTTTTAAATCCCTTCACCATAACTCATCCATAGAGAAATAAAAGATCCTACGCTCTCAAATCTTTGACCTAAAGAAATCCCAAGAGAAATTTCCAAATCGACCCAGTTTTCAGGAAAAAACGAGTTTTATACCCAATTAAATTCTATTAAGCAATAGGAAAGGAAAATGACGAATAATGATGGAATTTCTAGTATTTTCTTTTGCGATTGCTTCGTAATTTCTGGTCAGGTTGTTTTATTTGCTCCTTAATTTCAAGAATTTTTCCTTCATAATTGCTGCATAAATATTTTAAGAAATATCCAGTACTCCATTAAATTAAAAATTTAGGGCTCATTTGCCACTTTGGACATTTTATAATTCTGTAAATAGTAATAAAATAATTTGAGTTAAAATATTTTATTAGAATTTGATAAAAGAGAAAGAAAAAATTAAATAAAAATATTATAAAATAAAAAAATTATTTGAATATAATTTATGTTTTAAATTTGGTAAAAGTTGCATTGATCTTTGTGTTTAGATAATTATTAGATAATGATTAAATGAAAATTTTAAAAATTTGAAATTAAAAAATATTTTGTATATGAGGGATATTTAAAAATGAAATTATAATAACTTTTGAAAAAATTCTATATAATATTATGCGGCCAAACCTCACCTAAAATACAAAGTAGAAAATAAAAATACTTTTAGAAAATGTTTGAGGAAATAGATAAGACGAGAATTTTGTGAATAATAATAAGATTGTTTATGAATAATAGTGAGATAGTTTGAGTAAAATATTTATTGGATTTTGAAAAAAGAGAGAGAAAAAATTGAATAAAAATATTAAAAAGTTAAAATATCGTTAGAATATAATTCTTTAAAATTTTTTTATTTTAGAATTTGAAAAAAAAGTTGAATTATTTTTTGTTTGTAAATTTGAAAAATATTCTAATAATTAGTTTGAAAAATATATAATTATTAATTTAAAATTATTTATATTTGAATGATGTTTGAAAAGTAGATAAGATGAGATAAAATTGTTTTCAAATATCACCGTAGTTTGCAGAAATACCAACACTCTTTGCTACTCGCTCTCCCTATTCTACACCTTACCTATATACCAGTCGTGTCGTCCGACAAGACACGTGCCTACTATATTGGGCGAGTATTCATAATTCTGTATCCCGCGAACTTAAATGCAAGTAGACTCCTTTGGAAGAAACTTTCAAAAATTTTCTCCGAGAAACATAATTTTCCATCGCCCATCATTTTCCCTCTCATTTTTTCCCAACCTTTGGAGGGAAAAACACCCGGAAACTCCAAACCCAAAAAGCCCCTGCTCACACTGGTAGACAGAATCTATGTGGTTTTTGTTCCTCGAGTTCCACTCTTCTCATTTTCTGAAACCAATTTACCATTCCTTTTTTTTTTTTTTCCTGATTACCGGAAAGGTTTTGTGATCCCCAGCTTTCTGATCTTCTTGCATTTGATTGCGTATGGTACTAGTTCTTGTCTTTTCGTTGCTTCTAGCTGAGGTTGTAGCTCTAGTTGTTATTTTTGAGTTGGATATGTTTGTTTTTTGAAGATTTTCTTTGTTTAGGGTTTGCTTAACTATAGTCCCATGCTTTTACCGTGATTGATGATTTATTATTGTATTGGATGGATGCTTGAATTCCGGTGCCGATATGGCGTTTTGTGTTTGGAAATTAATGCGGGTTCAGTTGATTCGTTGCGGTTTCTGGCGTTTTGAATCTCTCGACTTGTGATTTTGAAAGCTTAATATGGAAGGTCTAGGTTTTATAAGCTCTTAATTCATAATTAATGAGATGTGCTTGTGTTATATAGATAAGGAGGCATATGAACGCATAATGAAAACATTTATATCAATATTTTCAAATGAGATTGGATGTGATGGTTGGAGTGATCTTTAAGGAAGTTAATTTTAAAGCTCTCGGGGCTGTTTAGTGGTCAATGTTGATCCCACGAAAATGAGAGCATTTTCGAATCTATGAATAGATTCGAGTAATTATTGGCAACCAGAACAGTGTTCCTATTTCAGAATCTAAATCTTGTCATTAGAAAGAGGCTATATTCCCGTATAATTTCTGTTGGAAGTATTTTCAAATGGTTATGCATGTCAAGAAGACATACGGAGAGTGTTTTTATAGGATCAAGCCTAAACTGGAGGGCCTCAAGTGCAGAGAGAGTGACAAATGAAGTGGGCCCTATAGCATTTACTGCTCGTTTATTGCTGCCCAAAATATTTATACGTGCAGAAATAAATGAGACTTTTTCATAAATATTACCATTGGTTTATTCTCTTTTTCAATAAAATGAGACCTTTTTTTATACATAAAACAAGACTAGATCTAGTGTGAACTAGCGATCATAACATATGGTATATAAATTCTTGTTAATGAGCTGCTAAACATTTGCTTGTATACATGTTGATTTTTGCTAATCTGACTATCTGGAGAATCCTGTTTTTATTTGTCTGAAACTCTTGAGCAATTACTTTGTTAAATGTTATTGATATCAACAAGTTTCATACTATCCTTTGCTGTTGTCCACTAGATATTATCATGAAACATGACGAATTTTGTTGAGAAGCTGTATTTTTAACTGTTCCACTGAGGCCAAGGTGGTATTGATAGTCATTTCAAGGTTGGAGTCTTCTTCCCATATAGAATAGAATGCAGACAAAGAAAAAAAAGTCAGGAGGAAGTGCCCTTCAAGAGCATGGCAGTCCCAGGGTTTCAAGAGCTCGGCAGAAGGCATCTGAAAATGCACAAGCTGTAGAAAAAGAAGTTAAAGACTTGATTACATCTTCAGCTAGAAAGCAGAGACTTGGTAACTTGCTNTGATTTTGTCCAATACTTCAGAACTGGAGACCAGGTTGATGTGTTGAATGTTCATATTGATCAAGAAACTTCCGAATCCATTGTTGGGGAAGAGAAGAATTACACCAAGAACACTATGACTTCAATAACATTCCCTGTTGATATGGAAGTAGATGCAAGAGGGTCATCCAGAATTTTGAATTCAGAGAAACATGGATATCAGATGAATTCAATTGGTAGAAACGTAGATTCTTGTTGTGATGTGGATTTGGATGGAGCAAGTCTTCCATCTGAAGTTTCATCTATATATCTTGCCATGCAAAGTTCTAAGCTTGAATGTGTTGATGAGCACGGTCATGATTCTATGTCAACTGATGTTTATGTGGAGGA
Source organism: Pterocarya stenoptera (assembly GCA_003123785.1). Classification (NCBI taxonomy): domain Eukaryota; kingdom Viridiplantae; phylum Streptophyta; class Magnoliopsida; order Fagales; family Juglandaceae; genus Pterocarya; species Pterocarya stenoptera. The sequence continues at coordinate 72,107 of QEOT01000704.1, forward strand.
TGATCAATATGAGGAATTTGATGACTTCGATCCTTATGTTTTCATAAGGAACTTACCAGACTTATCATCAGTTGTCCCCACTTTTCGCACCATGCTACTACCAAAACAAACACGGAGTTGCCCTCCTACTACTCTTGTTTTGGACTTGGATGGTAAGGAAAATGGGAAAAATGGAAGTATTTTTCTATAATGTATCAGTTTTTCATTATTTATGCCAAGTGATGGATGAATCTGTTCTACATTTTTTACCTTTTAGTGTCTGTTATTTATCCTTGTATTTGCCATTAATTAAATTGATGGATGGAGCATTGATCATGAGTTTTATCCTTCTGAAATTGTAGGATGTGTGGTGTGAGTAGAAGCTCAGAGCAAAACTATTGCCTGTGGTTCTCTGCATTTTGATAATTTATCTGATTGAAGTTTAGGAGTGAAAGATAGTGCCACTTGAACTTCTTTCACCCCCACTTCCAGAGTGCCTGTCCTTTTTTTTCCTGTTTTCTTGCTTAAGTGTGGACATGGTTATGCTTGATTTAACGTGTTCTTGAACTGCTATTACCTGTTAAGGGATGAACTGCGATTACCTTGTTGAGGCATCCCTTGAACTTTTGATATCTATCCTTGTATGCTGAGAGAGAGTTCAATTTGCAGAAACTTTGGTGCACTCCACACTAGAACCTTGTGACGGTGCAGACTTCACATTTCCTGTTAGTTTTAATCTCCAAGAGCATACAATCTATGTTCGATGCCGTCCTCATCTCAGAGATTTCATGGAGAGAGTTTCCAGCCTTTTTGAGATTATTATATTTACAGCTAGTCAAAGCATTTATGCAGAGCAGCTACTTAATGTACTTGATCCGAGGAGAAAGGTGTTTCGTCATCGTGTTTACCGTGAGTCCTGTGTTTATGTGTATGGAAATTACCTCAAAGATTTGTCAGTTCTTGGTCGTGATTTGGCTCGTGTTATCATAATCGACAACTCTCCACAGGTACTGTTGTAACCTGACTCTCTTCTACAAACAATTCTGCAAGTGTTCAACATCATGAACTTAGAAAAATTATTTTGTTTTTGATAATAAAATTCAACATTGAAAGTATGCCAATTATGCAATGTGCCACACGTTTATGTTGATTCTTTAAATGGGGGTATGCTATAAATGATGTAAATTTTGTTAACAAGTATGTTGGATCTTTGTCTTAGGCATTTGGGTTCCAAGTCGACAATGGAATACCAATTGAAAGCTGGTTCAATGATCGCTCAGATAAAGAACTGCTTTTATTGCTTCCGTTTTTGGAGAGCCTGGTAGGAGTTGAAGATGTCCGGCCATTGATTGCAAAGAAATTCAACCTTCGGGCGAAAATAGCAGCTGCTGTTTGTCCTCTAAACTCAACTAGAGGAGATCCTTATGAAAGATGAGCTTCAATGTGAATTCGTTTATACAGTGTGTAGCTAATGTACTGGCTTTTGTCCTGTATTGTTGGACTGTTTCTCTAACCCAATTGTACTCTATGAAGTTGGGTTGCGATTTCAACCAGGAAGAAAGATGGGATCGAGGATGTGATCTCAAACCAACAGCTCAAAACCTTGTATACAAGGAAGATGGCACTCAGTACTGATCCATGGACGAATTAGCTTGACAATAAGTACTCTCAACTTTTTAACTTATATATGTATTATGTTGGGAAGATGAAGTTTGTAATGATGAAAACTTGGGTCTTTGAAGACTGGTAGAGGTAATTTGATTTTAATAAAGTGGCAACTGTTAAGTTTTATTTACCCTTTGTTGTTGATTAAAATTCTTGCGCTCGTTTAGTTTCCATTACTACAAGCAATTGCAAGTCATTCTGTGGTAAAAAATCAATTAATATTCTATTACCACTACCGTGCCCATCGGATTTCCAGGCTCCCATCATAGAGTGAGGGGAAAGGCCTTGAAAATGCTGTGTTGGTCACGCACAATTTGAAAAATCTAACCTTTGATGATGCTAAGTAAGGACTTAATTGGAGGAAATGTAACAACAGCAACACCGTAGGAAAAGACACAAAAAAAGACACCATGTTTCCTGATACTGTTTGCCAAAACAGTTAGTCCAAATGAAGCACACAAATGATGATTGATTACATCTAAAACAATTTATAATTATTACGAGCAACTTGGAGCCCCCAGATTAGCCTTTTACAATCGAGTTAGGTAAAGGTGAATTATTAAATGAAATTTCACCCTTTTTGGGTCCCAGAGAGTAGAATCAGAGTGTAAAGGAATGAAAACAGGATTAGGAATCTTAAGGTAGACACTTCTGGTCTAATAAATTGACCTCAATCTTTGAACTGCCAGTGAAATTGACCCATTTTCATTACCTGTGGGCCTATTTCCCATTCCATTCCACCAACTCTTTCCACAAGTTTTGGTGACTAGGGAGGGAACTAGGTGACCCATGCATTATTGAAAGCCACTTCCACTTCAATTTTCTTCGACTAATCAACTTCAAAAATTTTAAGAGGTGGGGTAGTTTTGGAGTGGAGTGGACTGTGAAAATCAGACCTCTGCATTCACATTTGTTTAGGCCATTAGATTAAGGAAATATCTCATTGAATTACTGGCTGTGAACTTGCAAAAAAATTCTATAAATTACACGTACACTTACTAAAAAATCAGTGCCAAAAACAAGTTCATTCCCGAAACTATTTCAATACTAATACTAATAATAATAATAATAAAAAAGGTTCTTCTACTCTATAGGTAAAGCACATCCTTCGTGCCGTTGGTTTGATAACACTTCATTTTATAATAAATTTAAATTTTAAACTTTTCTTGTAAATCAAATTTTACTATATCAATCACATAGAATGTGTGCTTTAAGCACCAACTTTTAAATAGAATATTTTTATAAAAAAATATATATTTTATAAAACTTATAAATGACAAAATACCGTGGAATTTTTGACACCAAGTAACATAACATAAATATATATATATTTATATATATATATATATATATATGTATAAAGTAACATAAAGGAAGGTTCATGGTCACGTCTTTTTCGAAAGGAAAAAGCTTGGATCCCGAGGGTGTAGCACGATTCTTCCGGAAAACTCCCGTTCACAAGGCCCCACCCACGCAAGCTCTCAAACCTCACCGTCTTTGGCCGAATTACGAGTGAATTACTCAACCACACACTTGGCAACAGTCAAACCCCTCAATCTCATTTCAACCGTCCGATCTAACTAAAGGGAAAATGCTATTCGCCATCACTATAAAGATGACTCCACCACAGCCCTTGTATGTTTGTCAGTTACGACTCGTGCACTAGAATCTTCTGTGAGCAAACGCAAAGGAAATCTCCCTAGATTCCCAAGCAATGGCCTCTGTAAGTTCCTCCTTCTTCGTTGGAAAATTCCACTTCTTTTATTTTATCATTTGATATGTATTTAATTCAAAATCTTGTACATTTCTTTGCTTGATATCTGATGCTATTGTTATTGTTGATCGTCACAGCAGGAAATGGAGACCGACCGAGAAAATCAGCACCTGAAGCACTTAGGGTTCGTGAGGATGGCGGCGATTCACACGTTGGTGTGTGCGTCGAACCTGTACGACTACGCGAAGGAGAACTCGGGGACTTTGCGATCCACCGTCCGGAGCGTAGAGGGTGCCGTGACCACCGTTGTCGGCCCAGTGTACCAAAAACTCAAGGGCGTGCCTGATGATCTCCTTGTTTTCCTCGATAAGAAGGTACCGAAATTCCGAATTTGGTTTGATCGTTTGCTTCTTTCTATTTGGATCTTAATAGATGTTGGAGTGTATGATGTGGATCTGATAGTTGTTTAGGTTACGACATTGGACTGGTACGGTTATCTTCCTCTTAGATTTCTTAGGAGATGGAGTTCTTATCATTGAATGATTTTAGATTCGGTCTGAATTTTTAATTATTTTTATTTTTTTCCATTATAATAAATCTCTTAACGGCTTTATATGGACCGGAACACAGAGAAGCTTAAGAGCTGAAGAAGGTATGGGAACCAACATGCATCCGGAGGTTTTAATGATCAAAAGTTTCCAAAGTCCAAACTGTTTAGCGTTAGGAGTATTCGTGCTCGTTGTGTTATATGGCCTTGCAAGCATCAATATATATATTTTTTCATTTTATGATGTGGAAGAATTTCACCGTCAATGACGTTGTCTTTTTAGATGAGTTGTTTCTTGTTTTGATTACTGCAGGTAGATGAAGCTTCGCACAAGTTTGATGAGCATGCACCACCATTTGCGAAGCAGTTTGTGAGCAAAGCTCGCAGTTTGATTCAGAAGGCATCCCAAAAGGCTCAGAAGCTGGTAAATGTGGTTCAACATGCGGGTCCTCGTGCTGCTGTGCATTATGCTGCTACAGAGTATAAGCAGTTCGTTCTGTCCCAAAGTGTGAAGATGTGGGTTGCGCTGAACCAGTGTCCACCTTTCCGTACGGTGGCAGAGAAAGCTGTGCCTGCAGCTGGTCAATTGACGGATAAGTACAATAACGTGGTGAAGGACATGACCCAGAAAGGTTATCCGCTCTGCGGCTATTTGCCTTTAGTTCCTATTGAGGACATATCCAAGGCATTTAAGCAGGGTGATGCTGATAAAGGAGATGAAACAGTATCTTCTGAGCATAATTCTGATTCTTCTGATTCAGATTAGAATGGTTTCGGTTTGGTTTAAATCTGCTCGCATATCTTAGTAACCTGTTCTGTGTGAAAATGGGGAATGGGTGTGGGAAATGTAGCTAGGCTTTGACTGTGAATAACTTAGATATCTAAAACTCTTTTCCAAGTATGAATAAAAGTGAATCGTTTTGGGTGCTGCTCTTATATTCATCCCGGGCGTTTGTATTTTGAAACCATCAGTTTTTGAGATGTAAATAGCACTATGCGATTTCTGCAGAAGGGTATAATCAATATCGTAACAACCATCAGCACCTATAGAACTAACTGCTAGCAATCGGCTGACAATTCCTACTGGAAGCAAAAAAATCCCAAGAAATGGACATTTGTAAGCTTTAGATAATGCGCTTGGGACGACAATCCCAAGCTACAAGTAAATAAACTGGAAGCTAGGACGCACACAAATCAGCCAGGGATCAAACCTAAAACTTGAATCATTTTTCTGAAGAGATTTTGCTAAAAGACCATACAATCAAATCGGTACTATAATCAACTCTCCAAAAGTGTGCTTTACAAAATCAGAGTGACATAAATGCTTATTCAAATTCAGGAATTTTCAAGAATTACAAACCAACTGTTATTCCTGCACAATTGCTGCAAGAATAACAATCTAAAATTTCTCACATTTTCCTCCGGAAAAGCTCGTTCACTCTTGCAAATGGCATATGAGATTTCTGTATCAGTAAAACAAAAGTAATGAATAACCAATGCTACAGTTTATACGAAATAAGTTCAACTTTCTGTTCATTTCACACATGATGTCTGGCGTTGTCTTTCCACTGGGTCTAAGAGCCCACTTGAGATGGGATAGTGACGGACTCAAATGATTAGCATGCCAGGAGTCATATTGAGCAAAAACACAGTGAGTGAAAGGATTTCCTCCCAATAAAGTTGCATTTGGAAATAATTCTTCAGGCATTGTAAGTAAAATTAATGAAAGTAGCACACTCGCATGCACCATCTTTGTTGAGAATCACAAACAAAATCATGAAAAAATTTCAGAATCACAACGTCACAGAGATATATATCCCTTCAATAAACTGTAACAGTATTATGTTTAGTATGCTCAGCTATAAACAATTATAAATATATGCATCAGATAGTTAGTCATTACCTTCTACAGTATGTGCACCACCAAAATACAACCGAGTGTTTGAACTATGAACGACTGAATCATCCTAAAACTATAGTTTTTTTTCAAGCTCAATAAATTATATGCCATTAGATAAAGAGAAACGTTTCTCATTCAATTTGGTGTTGTTCATTTTCGTGTCCAACAGTTCAACAGGAATCCTTCATGTTTTCTTTGCTAGTCTAATATTTTTCTGGGCAAATCGCAGAGGAAGATAATCCACAAGAAATAAAAACCATAGCTTAATCGGTATCATTTCTTATTAGAGTTTGACCTAACTTCAGCATTCAGGTTGAAAAAAAACTAATTCAATAGCTCAAAACACAAAGTCTCCGATTGAGTAGTATAACAATTGAGAAAGAAAATTTGCAAATAAAAAAGAAACATGATCTGGTAATATAAAGCTCGATGCTTACCTGATTCCCAGAAACATGGCAACTCCAATTGGAGCGCTTGTAATATCGAAGAAGCCCATGTTGAATAGACAGGCTCAAATATAAAAGGAGCCCAACAAGAAGGGCCCTTGGCCAAGAGAAACCAGAGTATCAAGAGCCCGACCAAGTCAAAGATATGTATGTAACCGCTTACGAGAAAGTAGGGATCCCATGCAGATATGTGACCATTTCGACCATAGAGTGCATCCCTAAAACTCGAATCCACACTGAAAGATTCTGCATCAGCTAAACGTAATGCCAGAATCCTATATATACCATGTAACCCTCAATAGCGAGGGGATCTTGATTTTTTTCTTTGATTATTAAATCATCTTGAAGCTCTGACTGACTTAAGCAACGGAGCATTCCCAAGCGAACCAGGCCGACTCTACTTTGATCCTTACATGTTGACGGTTCAGATTGGAAGTGAGACATGTCCTCTACACCAACTAATCAAAATCAACCGGATTATTGGGTTTTACAGACTATTTATCTATATATGTAATATAAGATTTCATAAACTCGAGAAATTTCTCTCTTTTCCAGCATTTTCTCAGGAACCAAACATATCAGGTGGCTATGAAATGGAAAAAACCCCTTGCATAATGTAATAAGAACTAAAAAGAAGAAAATAATGCCAAAACGGAACCCTGCAACACTAATTATGCGTATGAAAACAAGATATTTTACGGAGAATTATCGAAGGAGGAGTAATACTAATAGAGTATTATTATATGTACTTATAATTTTAGTTACAACACTCATTTTATTAATTCTTTTTTAAAATTTAAAATTTTATGATTTTAAACGTATCATGTGAAGAAATAAGTTTTTCTACCTTCAGCATTTTTCATACTAATATTACCTTGTGGAAGATAAAGATTTGGAACTTACTAAGCAGAACAGAGCAGAGTGAATTATTTCGGAAGGTCGAGACTCGAGACCCATAAGTAAAAGTTTGGAAAATGTAAAAGGCCGAGGCCCAATACTTCCAAGACCTCACGTAATTGGGCTTCAGTAGTCTAGCCCATTTAAACTTTACTACGGTTGAAAAGCCTGATCATAAAGCAATGGTCATTTTTTATTAACACATTATCGGAATGATCTCTCCTTGTCTTCATAGTTCATAACAATGCCATGGAAATTCAAAAGTTTCTCTCTTTTTTCTAAACGGCGCAATCCGATTTCCCACCCATAAGAGCATTAGTATTGGATTCATTAAATTTATCTTTAAAATTTAATGAAAAGTATATATTTTTCATAAATCTAAAATCTTCTATCCATAACTCCATATTGGATTAGCTATTAGATTCATCAAAATAATAATATAATATTATTTTTTTAATAATAACTTTTTTTAATTTTTTCTTTCATATTTTACAATTACACTAACCATATGTATATTAATAATTTATTTTGATACTTAAATTATTGTTTTCTAATTAATTTTTCAGCAACTTGTTTCCAATCGTAATATAGCCAACCATAGTGTAGCCAACCAAGTTGTTTCCATCATAAAAACAAGCCGCAGCCCAAAATGCAAAAACTAATAACAATTTATAACATCAATTTATAATACAAAGGCCAAGTTGTAACTCAAAATCCACCAACATCCACCAACATTCATTATCACCCAACAAAGGCCAAGCTGCAATACATTTCAGTTTCAACATTTCTACCCAAAATTTTCACCAGCAAACCAGTTCATAAACCAGCAACTTCAGTAGATCAAAATAATGTAATAGCTCCACAAATCAGTTCATAAACCAGCAAATGAAAATAGTAGTACATTTCAGTAGCAGTACCCAAATAATTTCAGGAGTTTAATTATACATCAGCAATTTTAGTTACACAGCAAGTTCAGGGGCACATATACAAGTTCAGTCTATGTCAAACGCAAAAAGGCTATATACCAATTTCAAAATAATTAATACAGATCTCATAATAGCTGTCCAGCCACATGTTTATCCAAAACATGTCTTCCTAGTTTTTTGCATTCTGTAACCTTAAAGATGACCATAAGCTGCAGCCTGCAAAGAACAATATTTTAAATCTATAGTTATTCAAAAAAATACAGTAAGGAAAATTATTAAAACACACCAAAATAATGAAACCTAATGGAAAAGTCACCAAAGAGAACAGGCAAAAGGCAATCAATTGTGCACATATATATAAAGATGTGAGATAAACAGGGCTCATGAACTTAATCCCCTTGCATTTCAATATAAAAGTAAAAATAGCTTTTATGATTCATGTCAAATTAAAAAATAATAACCCAATCAAAAGGTACTTATAGGAACTAGGAAGCAATGTGAATGGCAGGAGTCAAGATATAATTTGTTACTAAGCTACTTAAATCTGCATATTTTAAAGAGCTAATATATATCACACCTTGCAAGTATAGAAAAAATTTGGATGTACCCAGGAATTGGAAAACTTCAAAACAGATATCCTAAAAAAGAAAGGAAAGTTCGGGTAAGAAAATCTCAGAACTTTTTTCAAATATAAATACTGTGAAAAAATGAATTCCATTATTAATTTTTATTCCACTTTGGTTCATTTCATTTTTCTCCATGGATAGCCAAATCCCTATCATTTTCGTCTAGATTCAAGAATTTTTCTTCTTTACTTCCTAAAATTTACTCTAGAAACAGAAACACATGATTAAAAACAGCATTTAAAAGAAATGAAAGCAATAGCAATAGCAAACCACCGACAAATTGAACATTCGTCAATACGTAGCTAAGCATAAGCGAAAACACATTCAAAAAATGAAATTAAACAAAGATTAAATCAATTATAGAAGCAATTATTTTCTCCAGAAAATAAAAATTTAGAATAACTCGCACGCAATTGCCAAGCCTACACAAAGATCCAAAATTTAGAATAAATGCAAAAATTCTCATCCAATAAGCAGTGAATGTGCAAAATAATCGAAAATCAAAATTTTGAAAACCCACCAAGATCTTCGTCGTGAGCTGCCCACCATCCTCGCCACCTTATGAAGGCCTGCTCCTATGCCTCTACTTCCCAGACCCTAATTCCCCTAAGATTTCCTCGTGCTCCTTAAGCGTGATTTAGATGGAGAAGGTTGAGTTTATGAGGTTGGGTTTAACAAAACCTAAAAAAAAAAGGGAGAGAAGGGGAGAGAGGGAGTGTCAGGTTGTAGAGGGAAGTGAGAAAGAGAGAGAAATATAGAGGGAAGAAAGAAAATTGAGAGGAAAAATTGAAAGAGAGAAAGGAATTTTTTTTGGGATCGAAAGAAATGGGAGAAAGGGATGGGAAAGGAAGAAAAGAAAGGTTGGGAAAAAGAAACGGAATTATGGGCGAAAATGTAAAGATCAGTTGGATGAAGTAATTTTTGTAATAAAATAATCGGATAGATGGTAAATGGTGAGACTTCAAATATGAAGATAAAAATAAATTTAGTGTAGGTCAAAGTTTGAGTTTTTAACTTTACCAAATCCAATGCCAACGTTTTAAATCTCAAATTCATCAAATTTTAGACTTTTTTTCGTTTTAGCGAGACCATTGCCAGTGCTCTAATTGAGATGAGCTTTAGGTTTGGATTCAGAAATGAAATAAGGTGATTTTAAATGAAAGATGAAAAAAATATTGTTAGAATATTATTTTTTAATATTATTATTATTTTCAAATTTAAAAAATTTGAATTAAAATTTAAAATAGTTAAATTATTTATTATATTTTATATATAAATTTAAAAAAATTATAATTATATTCAAATCCAAACCAACTTATTGTTAATATTTATAAATCTGTTTTGTTTTGTTGCCTTTTGTCACCCATCTTTTTCTCAGGCTCCGTGACCAGGCAGGCATAAAGCCAACTACTACAACCTCGACTTGCGGATTGCGTGCCTGATGACTGCCTTCCCGCACTATTCCATTTCAATTACCATATCTTATTTATTTCTTTTCTTTTTGACCCAAGAGAAAAGGCCACGAAAAAAGCTCAACACTAGAACCGAAACAAAAATAAATCGGTAATGTTACCTGTCCTGTCCTGTCCCTCACTTGCCACTCTTTTACACAACCAAAAACCAAGCATTCACCAGTAGGTGTTATTTACGAATGTTGAACTCCAACTTCACTTTCTTTCACATCTATAGAGAAACAAACGATAAAAACATCGTACCAAGAGGATTTTCTTCTGAAAATTCCAAATAAAACCCATTGGAGGGAAATTAAAATAAATGAGAACAGTTTCTGAAAATTGAGCAACTTTTTTTAAAGCTGATTACTTTCTTTTTCTTTTTTTCTTTTTTTTTTTGTGGGAAAAAGTCATGGCTGATGAGTTCTCTACAGTACAAAAGGTACAAAGGAACAAGATGCAAGAAGAAGAAAAGGGCCACCCACAATTTGGGACGAAATCCCCCTCTCTCTATACAAAAAAAGAAAAATAAAAAATAAAAACGACTGGGGAGCAGATCGAACTCCGTGCTACCCAACCACCAAAAAAATTAAAAAAAACTTTACCAAAATTGGCCTCGTTTCATTTGTTCTTTTTCATCGTTCTCTGACTTTTTCATTGAGGTTTTGGACCACATGATCCGATCTGCCCTAACCGTTCCTTCATCGTAAACGTTACAGTTAACTTTCGCCAATCACGTTGTCGTCGTTCCCATTCACCCCGCCGTCGCCCTCTACAGCGTCGCCATTACCATTACCTTCAACTTCTCCGTCATCATCCACCCACCGCTCAGTAGGCGTGCAGTCAGCCTTGTGGCGCATCTTCCAATCGAGGGCTTGACATGCGCGTGAGCAGTAGTTGACGGTCCCACACACTGAACATCGACGGAACTCGTGCCTCCTAGTCTCTGGTCGCCCACAACCTACGTGCGAGCAGAGCCTTAGACCCGGACCCGGAGACCCTCCCCGAACGGCGAACCACTCTGTCATGAAACGGTTCGCCGCATGGGCTTCCGCAGCCGGTACGTTGCACCCGAAGTCGCTCAGCAACGGACAGCTACCGCAGCTCATGTTCCGGGGAGGTGGATGTGGATGTGGATGTGGGTTCCAAGTGAAGCAAGAGCGCGTGGGAACACCTGAAGCAGCAGCGGAGGAGATCACGGCAGCGAGCTCGCGGGCGTTAGCTTGGACGAGAAACCGGCGCCCCTCGGTGATGTTCTGACGCACACCGTATCCGTCCTGTAGGCAGTGACCGAGCTCGCGGAGTGCGTCGATGTGACCAAGGAAGGCAGCCCGCGCGCAGAGAGCTACGCCGGCTCGGAGATTCTTATCATTCTTGGATCCCCCGCTGCCGTTGAACTGTATCACGGCCAGGGAGTACAGAGCCTGCGCGTTAGAGCTAATCGCGGCCTTGGCCATCATCGATGCTCCACTTCCTCGGTTATGCAAACAGTAGAATCGAATCTGTAACAGACAATATTTAATCAGTTTATTTCGCAATTGTTCGCGGAATGTTGAAAGCTTGTGAAATGAGAGAAGAATTTTGAGCATTCTATAGTCAGTTTTTATTTTTATGAATAATCAATACGTATATTATATTATACATATATATATATATATGAATTAATGTACTGTGAGACTAACCATGCCTAGAGTGTAGCAGGCATCGGTGTTTCCAGAATCGGCACACTGTTTCAGGAAGCGCTGAGCGGACTCCGACCAGTTCTTCGCTCTAATGGCAAACGCTTTCTGGGAAGCTTTAGATAAGACTAAGGAATGGAGACCTAAGCCGTTTAACCTCTTGCACCTGTTTCAAAAGCAATCAGTTACGTCAGATTCATTCCCAAAAACAAGAAAACGACAGCGTTAAATTCATAATTTGCAACTTAAAACGAAAAGCATTCATCCAAAAGATGACACTCTGGCAAATGGCAAGAAAACCAAGGACCGCGACTCCGATCAAAATTCCGGTGGAAGGATCGGGATCCCGGTAATGGGAAACGGAAACGAGGAAAGAGGGAGGGAGAAAGAGAACCGCGTACGTTATCAGAACGTTGATGAGGTCGGAGGGGCATGTAGCGGTGGAGCTGAGTTTACAGAGAATATAAATGACAAGATCGTCAGGCAAGGTATCGAACAAGTCAGACTCTTCGGGAACATCAGGCGAAATCCGCTTCTTTTTCCGGCAAGCCATGTGTTCTCCATCGAAATCTTTCCTCTTTACCACTACTCTCTTTTCCGAGGGCAGAGAGACGTCTCCGACTCGAGGGTAACAAACCCCTCTCCTCGTTCTCATGGCTAAGCTTATCTGAATTCAACCGTTCCCTTCCTCTGTTTGTGTCTCCCTTATCTCTTGTCTTGACAGATAAGGAGAGTAAAAGGCCAGATAGAGCTTTATATAAGAGATACGGAACGGGGAAAAAATTAAAAAGAATAAAGAGAAAAAAAAAAAAAGAAAAAAGAAAAAAAGAAAAAGAAGAAGCCTGAAGAAGGGAACAAGGAGACCGGAACAGGGACAGGGCCGAATGCTTATAAAGAAATCAATTAATAAATGAACGAACAACCTCCCCAACAGAGGAGAGAGAGAACTAGGGTTTAGACTATTTTTCCAGTTCTACCCCTTAAGTTGTCGTTATTGCGGTCAGACATCGTTGACCAAGATCCATCTGTTCGTCGTCGGATTTCTTTTGCTCTCTCTCTCTCTCTCTCCCTCTCTCTCTGAACTGCGAAATTGAAAATCTTGTACTGTCTCTCTCCATCTGAAATAAAAAGGTCGCTGATAGTTAGAGGGAACAGAGCTAAAAAGCCTTAACCCTTAAATTTATTTATTTACCTGTTTCGTTGGATACAGGTGGCAGTGGTCGCTCTCTCTAAATATATATACCTGCGGTTTGTGAAAAAAAAAATTATTCGTTTTTTCTAATTTCGGGGCCTAAAAAAATCAACATAAATCTTTTGTTTATATTTAAAAAAAAAACTATACTAATAATGAAAATTATAAATATTTATTTTGTTGGCTGTTAAACAATCAAATGCAGTTATTTCCCGTATTCACCAAGTCCCAACCACGTTTCCGTGGAGGCATCCTAACAAACACGGGTAGCGAATTCTGGGCAACCAGCGACGACCATTGCCGTTTGAAGGTCAAACTCAAAGTCAAATGTATGAATCTGCAAAGAGGTTCAGTTTTTTTTTGGTTCAGTTACTGTTCTCTGTTTTACTTTCCTATTTATATTGAAAAATGATAAATAAGTGACTTTTTATAATATTTTATATTTTAAAATGAATGGTTTTTCATAAAATATTTTATAAAAAAAAAAATCATTTTATAAAAATGCTTTTATTTTGCAACATGTATGGCCGAAATCGGAATTGAAGTCAAATTTTTAGATTTTTGCTATGTAGACCCTATATATTAACGTAAGCTAAAATCCAATTCCTAAAACTTTTAATTTTCACAGTATTCACGATAGAGATGTAATTATCAAAATTGATTGGTATATCTTTTTTTCAACTATCTTAATTGTAAAATCTCGCCCATATTATCTAATAAATCATTTCATATTTTCTAAATTTTTACCTATATTAAGTTAAATGAAAAACCCTGAATTTTCAATTAAATAATTCTAAATTATCGTAATTAAGAATTATTAATTGAGTAATTCTACATATTATTATGAAGTACATAAACATCGTATAATTTAATTTTTTTTAATATAAATTTTATATTTTATTTATTTTTTTAAAAATAATTATGTGACGATTGCAGAATTCACTATTATAAATATTTTTTTTCAAATTAATTATTCCTAATTTATAACTTGCATACGTAACAAGGTCGGTGCAAGAATCGTGTTTGAAAGCCTTTTAGCTTGAATTAATCTTTGCATTATCCTACACACCACACACCATAATTTTTTTTTATTTGTTTCTCTTATTAAATGTGTATTATATGGATGATGAATAAAAAAATATAAATGTTTCAAGAAGAGTAAAACAAAAAAAAAATTGAAAAAAAATTAAAAAAAAAACACATTGATGTGTAGGATGATGCATAGCAATACTCTTTAGCTTGGAGATGCATAAGGGAAAGCCTTGCCGCAAAAATCAGAAACGTGATCCTCCTCTCCTCATCCTTAGCCGTACTGAAAAAGAACACATGCGATTTGCCACTCAAACGTGGATCTTGCACATCACACTGGAATAGCCGTTTTATGTACAGTATTTTATTCAAAACAAAAGTTCGGTTTCCATATCTTATCTCCGTACAGAAATCACTTTCCTTTCTCCGTGAAAGACCCATTTCTTCTTTTCTTGCTTTCTGTAGAGATTATAGGCATATATAGCTTTGAATGGATAAGAAAGTATTTTCCTAGGGCACATACAATGTTCGACCCCCGACTCCCGACTCCTTGCTCTGACCACCGTAGACTCTTCTCCGATCTGTCAATGCTCAGCCCTTGTGACCAATCCAAAAAAAGTAAAGGAAAAAGAGAGAAAGGAAAATTAGGGTTTGGACAACTGATCCTAACCTTACATGTGGTTCTCACTTTAATCCAATGATAGAAATAAAACATAGAGAAATATATAATAGAGAGAGAAAGAAAGAGAGAATATATAAAGGCATTTAAATAGAAAATCCAGCTTAGTTTTCCTAATCCAAAAATTAATATTTTTCGTAAAATTAAGCGTTTTAATAATTATTTCTAAGATAAATAAATCAATTTAGATAAATATAGTTATTAACATAAAATAAAATGACGAATACTAAATAATATTCTTAAATAAATAAAATCATTTAAATAAAATTATTTTCTAAAACCATATAATTTTTTGGGCTCAAAAATTAAAGAGGCTAACCTTTAAAATAATTTTAAACTTTTAAAATATTTGGAAGGTTTTAAAATATTTAGCTCATTTAAAAACCATCTGCTAATTTAAAAACGAGAATTCGAGATATAAAACGATTAGATGAGGCAAGTATAATAATATGTAATAATAATGTATAATACATATAATTAGACAATATAGTATAAGTCTTGAACATTTATTGAACATTTAATGTTGTCCAATAAATTCACTTGGACAGTTATTATAAGTTGCATGTACCTCTCTCTTTAGGTCTTATATAATTGAGGGAAAGATCAAGATAGACGTCTCCAAGGTCTTGAAGGCATATTTATCCAAGGAAAAATTTGCATCATCTACTCAAAATTGATGATAAGAAATCATAACGAGCGCAACAATCCTTTAAAGTTGATTATTTCGTGGAGGAAGTAGGTAAAGTTTCTCATATGTTTTCAATTTAGGGTTAAAAATGTTAAGGCCGTACATTTAAGATACGTTTGGTTTCAAAAAAGACTTTACATGAAGATTTAAAAAAAAAAAAAACTATGTTTGGAACAAGCTCTAAAGATAATTGATAAGATCATTTTTTAAAATATAATAGTATTATTGCATGTGGCCCATATTATAATTAATTCAAGTGTAAGATTCGACACCATAAATAGTGATGGAATCATTTATAATCTAATATAATTTGTAAGTAAGTGGTGCATGTACGCTATTTATGAAAATTAATAAAAGATATATATCTTATAAAATCATTTAGATGAGTTCTTTTTATTCAATATATCTCACGATCGATAGAATACTTAACATCATGGAGGCACGTGCTATCTTTATTTCTTCGTTGCGTATGCCGTATTTTTTTTGGTATTTCTATTTCTTGCACGACTATATATATTCTCTCCAAAAAAATAAAAATAAGGTCATACCATGTGCTGCTAAGATGTTAACAAAACTCGTACAAAAAATATGAATATATACATTTCATTATCTCAAACATTCTAGCGTGTTGAATTCTATATTCCAATATTTTAAAGAATAATTAATGCTAGAAATAAATCTCAAATATACAAATTTTGTACAAATATTTTGTAAAAAAATGAGTCTTATTATTAAAAGAGTAATGCTATTCATCATCGCAACTTCTATTATCTTTTTATCATCCCATGATATGGTACTAGATGATTGGAGATTATTTATTATATTTCACTTGTAAACTTATAATTTAGCACCACATTATGGGATGATAAAAGTTGAGATAATGAATAGATTTTTTCTTATAAAAAATAACATATATTACTCCTAATTAGTCATTAAAATATGATCTTGAAGATTGTGGGAACACTTAAAACGACGATAAAATTAAAATTAAGGCGATGTTAGTGGGGTTCCACTAATTTCTAGTCGTCCAAACTCGCATCGTGGGAACACTTCCCCCCATTAAGAATTCCTATATATGTTGGTTGCTTACAAAGACTAGTGCTTCGATTATCCATATAGCAATTGCCATTTTACAGCTCTAATTCTCGCCCCTCTTCTTTGAATTCTCTTGTTTTGACCAAATCATTTCTTTAGGACTACGAACTCTATTAATACGATCATCACTCCTTGGGATTTATTTTTTTTTTAAAAATTTTTTTCCCATCGTTTTTATTGAAATTCCAAGGGTTCTAGATTTTGGATCGCGTAAGGATCGCGAAACGTCGGCTTGCTGTCACGTCGCCGTAAAATTAACAAATTCCCTTCACTTCAAACGGTGACGTTCATGATTAATTTTCTATTTCTTACGACAAATAAACAATTTAAAAAACGCTCGACGAGATCATCCGCGTTTTCTTTTTCAAAGAATCTATGCTATTGCTTACCCCACTTTCCATTGACCGTTTGACGCTTAAAACCGTGACAAGTGGTTTGTTCAGCGTTGCGGAGTGAATTTTTTTACATTTTTATTAATTTTTTTGTATTCCTCCTTACATCACACATATTTTATTTTTTTTATTAGTAAGTATGTAGTGTATGGATAATTAATAGAATAATTCAATTAATTTAGTAGAAATATATTTTTTTAAAAAGTTATAACATATGTGGTGTGTAATGTACGTAAAAGACTGTGTATCAAAATCCTTTTATTAATATTTAGAAATGTTTTGAAATATCTTTTTGGATAAAAGTTTTTTAAATTTTTATAATTTGGGCGTGTTTTGTTGAAGTAGCCTCTTGTTATTTGAGAAGTGCCACAGATATAAATGTATACAAAAATAAATCCTTAAATGACTTGACTTTATTTGATTACTTAGATCTACTTTAAAAGAAAACCTTTAAAATTTAATGCCTTTTGTCAAGTTACTTGATTTTGTGAATTTATTTTTGTGGATAAAAATATTTCTCCTTATATTTATATTTTTGAGGCGAGGTTTTGCTATATAATCTCCACTACATTTCATACTTCATATTTTAAAAAATTTTTAAATTTTTTAATATTTTTAATATTTTTTATTCTTTTGAAACTATTTCAAATTTTCTACTCATTATTCATATAAAAAATATTTGATAAAAGAAAAAAAAAACAAAATATGGAGTGTGGAGTGTGGGTGAATAGTAAGAGGTTGTAAATATTTTTTGTTTGACAAATATGTGGCACTCATGTATTGGTTAGGATTAGGAAACTATTTATTTTTTAAAATTTTGGGTGTCTAGTTTTTGTTGGAAGAGAACTACTGCAGATACAAAAAGATTACATAAAAATAAACTCATAAATTGATGTAATTTTATGACATTTATTAGATCTATTTTACAATAAAAGTAACTTTATAATCCTATCTATTACATCAATTCACGTCAATTTATGAATTTATTTTTATATAATCATTTTGTGACAAAAGTATTTATCTTTTTAGAATAAGTAAGGAAATGTTTAGGAAATATATATATCTCCTCTCATCTTGTGTTATTTAAAAAAAAATTAAATATCACTAAAATATAATTTTTTTTTTAATTTCAAATTTTTTAATTTTTTTATCCAAAACATTACAACTTTTCAAAATAATTAATGTGAAATCACGTGAATGAGACAAAATAAGCTGTATAAGTTGGGCAGCACAATAGTAGTACGCTTATGTTATTATGATTATTTGTTATCAATTATTATTTTTTAAAACAAATAATTAATAATTAATGCAATAAAATAAAAATAAGACAGGAAAAAGGATAAAGGAGCTTATTTCATACATATANTTAATGCAATAAAATAAAAATAAGACAGGAAAAAGGATAAAGGAGCTTATTTCATACATATAACGTATGGGATAACGGGGGGAGGCCATTCTGGAAGGGACGAGAGCCAGGGTGGGACCCGTGTATTAACTAATGAAAGGGAAGTTTAGGGACTCTGTTCGTGCTGCCAACCTACCAAATTAATAGATAGCCCCTCCAAATCAGCGTAGCCGACCGAAATTGGTTCCGTTATTCGGACTCGGCGCAACCAAAATTGCGTGCTCACTTGGGAAACAATATAATATATATCTTGCCAAGTGTCAAATCCACTGCCTATTCCCATATTTAATATAGAGATGTTAGTTTTATAAACGAATTTCGTGTACATTTTTACGAATGACGGTTTAATATTTTCTTTTTTAATTTAAATTTTAATAGATGACAGTAAGCATGATTATAAAAATATAAGTAATATTTTCTTATATAAAAATAAAATTCACTAGATATATTAGGACATATATTCGTTGACAAAAGTTATGTTAACCGTTGAGGGCTCTTGTTTGTAATTTTTTTTTTTACTTTGTGATTAAGTAAGTATTTTTTAATAATATTGTAATTTTTTTAAAAAATAAACAAAAATAAAAAAGTACAAAATGCATTAGCGGGAGCTCTCAAAGGTGGGCGTAAACCCACCCATATTCTTTATATAAAAAAATTATAATCTAAAATGAAAAATAAACTACAATTTATTTTTATAAGATTTCGAATCAAAAATTTCTCATGCTCCATTGTTGGGTGCAAACTGCAAATTAGAACTAGGGGATTGGGATAATGAACATTGCGTGCCTAAATACTATATTGGGTTGCTTGGTTTCTGACTTTGAGATATATATATACACACACCAAAGGGACAATATATAATAAATATAATAAGACAATTCCTCATCACGAGTTTAATAAGACATCTTAAACCTATGATTAGACATATATTAAGTAAAAATTTGGACTTTCCAAATTATTCGAGAAAAAATATAGGCATCATCATGACCTTAATTATCCCAATTAATAAGCTTTTTATCAACGACAAGTAGTAGTAGCAAAAAACAGCACGGCATCGATCTAACTTGGTTGGACTATATATCTCAAGTTTACTATCTTAGTCTCATTTTTTAAATACTTTTATAAACAAATGAATTTTATATGCTCTTAAGTTGCTGAAATTATTGGTGAAAATATATACTACGTACGTACCACATGATGATTCATTGCGCTTGGATATATATATATATATGTTAATAATTCCGCAAATACGAACGATTTGACATTATTAAATGATCTATCATTACACATATATTAATTTTTCTTATACAATTAATGAAATTAATTGTTTTCTAAGGTCGACCGGCCAATTTAAGTGACAATTGCAAACATGATTAATAATTTATTACGTTTATATATTTAATGATATTATTTTTGGAGGCATGCATATCATCATGGATGCCTTAACTTAAAACGAGTTTAATCAAACTCGCGGGTCAAAGACGTAATACATTTAAATTACATTTCATTTCAATATCGGTTCGATAATCTCGCAATAATTCTTGATCTTTTCCTATTAGATTATGCTTTTATTATTATTTTTCCATTTTCACATTTCTGTAATTAAGTGCATGTTTGGGATTGCGGTAAAAAATATAGTTTATAACTTTAGGGCTTATAGTTTATAACTTTTTTTTTTTTTGAAACATTTAGGGAGGGGGGTTTCGAACCCAAGATCTCCATTTTCAAGACTGGGGGTTTATGCCAAGCACTTTTAAGCACTTTCAAACACTTTACGTTTGTTTGGAAATAAATTAAAAAAAAATACTTTTTGAGGTAGAAATGACAATTATTTAAAATTTTAAAAATTATGACCATATCTTTAAAAGTTTGAAAGTTGTAATTATCTGAGAGTTGTATAAGTATTTTTATCCATT
>QEOT01000705.1:4433-21381 GCA_003123785.1 Pterocarya stenoptera
CTCTCTCTCTCTCTCTCTCTCTCTCTCTCTCTCTCTCTCTCTCTCTCTCTCTCTCTCTCTCTCTCTCTCTCTCTCTCACGATTGCAATTGTGTAATGCTGAAGTCAGGACCCATAACATTTCTGATATCAAAATTTTTGGTCCTTTGAGATATAGGAATTCGTTCAAGTTGTGGGAAGTCATGTTTAGTTTGGAGGCACTTGCTTTTCGCTCGAATGAAGCTCTATTTCCTGAGGAGGAGTAGTAGTAGTAGTAGGAGGTAGAGGAAGTATGTAATATATATATATATATATATAGAGCGGTACTATTCTGCCGCCTGAGGTGCCTGCTCATTGTGCCATCTAGTGTAAATTATAGATATTTTTTATTTTTTATTTCAAACATTTTTCAAACATATTTAAAAAATAAAAATATATAAATACACTAATAGTCACTATCTTAACTATTAAGAAAAAAAATTAAAAAAATAAATAAATGTACGAATGATTAAAATAAGAGGACAAATTGAAGAGGATAGTAGCATTATTTTAGAGAGAGAGAGAGAGAGAGGGTGTTATATATGTATGCTACTTTGAGAGACTTGTAGATAGATAGGGTGCATATATATGTTCCTGTTTGAACCACATGTGCCTGCACGCCTGCGAGAAATATTGCACGCTCACGTGCTTCTACTGATAAAAGAAAAGAAAAAAATTGCATGGTATCATTAAATCCATGCACCTAATCTTTGTGTCCCTATCTCATTATAATATTATGATATGCTATATCTAATGCCTCGGGAATCATCTCTCAAAGTCCACTTTTAACCTACCTCTTATTACATGTATTTGGGAAACACATGATAATTAATCACTTTAATATTTCCTTTTGAGTCTATAAATGTGGTAGCACACATAGATGCAGTACTATTCCTCCCTTGATAATATAAATGCATTCTTATCAAAAGTTATATTTTCATCTAAAAATATAATATAAATAATTAAATTTTATATGGTATCAAAACAAAAACTCTGAATTCGAATTCCAACTCTACACTTTATTCGATTTAGTTAAATATTTTATAAGTTGAGACAAATAGTAATTTCACATTTTTAGGATTAAGATATTATATACTCAATAGTTTTTAAATTAATTATTTTTTTTATAATTTAATTGTATTTTGAAGGAATCTTCGGTTCCTTGATTATTTATTTATTTATTTTTTAAAAAAAGTATGTTTTTTGGCAGGTTCATGTACATGCCATCATTGCCAGCCAATCTTACGATATTGTTAGAACTAAAGCGATGGGGTTTTATCCTGAACGATGGTGACAATAATGAATGATTGATTTAGTTGGAGTCCAAACCACGCCATCCAATTTCATCAACCCCACACTGTAAGGGAAAAATATCATGTGAGACCATATTGTTTGCTAACAAGAAGAGATCATTTTTCTCCAATTTTCGATGCATATCATCAACAAACCCCACTGTTTGATTATTTTTTCATAACAAATATTTAAGTTAATGAATAATAAATCGATCAGTGCTGAAGCTAAGACAATTATTAAAAAAATATATATATTTTTGACGGATTATTTATGGTGATAATGACTATTTATGATAAAAATATACTTATTTTGACAAGAATAATTATTTTTACTAGAAGGAATTGGTCATAAATAGACAGTTTTATTGTAATTCTTATATCAGAAAAAAAGATTGATTGATTTCTTGTTAATTTTGATGGCCAACAATTTGGTAGCTTAATTCCTTGTTCATCAAACAAACACGTATCCTTCAAGGAAATTATATTATTATTATATATACGTATAATAATAATATAATTACCTTTCTTAAATCTCAAGGAAAGAAAGGACAATCACATTAAGGTCCAACACATTGGCCAAATGGCTGAAATATCGCATGCCGGGCAGATCACGTTCTTCAACTAAATGTTATAAAAAAATACATGGCGACAACTAAGCAGTTTGCTGAGTACGTTGATGGCCATCCTCAATCTCATGTCTCCATTTGGATCCCACCAACGCCAACAATCTTTTGCATTCTATGTACATATATTGATCATCAAAACATGTGGACAGAACTACTTTATGTCACTGATGAAAGATCAAAAAATCAGTGTAAGTTTATACAACAAAGGAAAAGGCAAAACCAAAAAAGATAAAGGTAAAGAAAAAGAAAAAGAAAAAAAAAAGAGAAAGAGACATTTCTTCTTTACCCACTAATTAATTAGCTTTTGTGATTGATGTTAATCAGGAACTGTATGATCAATAATGCACGGTGTGTGATACCTGTGGGATTATTGAGAGGAATGTCTTAGGAAGCTTAAGTGTATTGGAAAGTCCCACATGGCTTAGGAATAAACTCATCCTGAGCTTTATAAAGAATTACCTCACTCCTCCTATTGAGGCCTTTTATGGGGAGTAATAGATGTTTCTACATGGTATCAGAGCAGGTTAACCTATGACCAATAATGGGCTCCTGCGACTTACCCATGATGATGGTACCGGAAATACCAGCCCACACGTGAGAGGGCGTATTGGGAAGTCCCACATGGCTTAGGAACAAACTCATCCTGAGCTTTATAAGGAATTACCTCACTCCTCCTATTAAGGCCTTTTATGGGGAGTAATGAGTGTTTCTACACAGGGTATTACCTTTCAAATCGTGTATCAATTCAGGGAAGGAAATCAAGTTGCAAATTTTTTGACGCGACAGGGTGAGGAAGGTTTTACTGTTAAATATTGGGTGGCGCTGCCCTGCTTCGTCTTTTGAGAGATATACTTTGGTTAGACAGATTGAGTTTGTCGTGTTTAAGGTCTAAACTTGGATAGTTCTGTTTATTCTTTGTTGGGGTATGACTTGTATTTTGTTTTATTTCGGTGTTTTGAGATTCTTTGTAATAAGCCTTCTCTTTAATGATGAATAAAAGCAGGAGGTTTAATGAGTCTGTAATATTAATAATGGGTAGATAATCAAGAACTGAGTGAATCATTAATTAATGATAATTTCAGTCTTTTTTTTCCTAAAGAAATTCAATTATATTCAGAGAAAAAGGGTGGATGGGGTGGGAGTGTGGGAAAAAATAGCGGAAATCCAAGCCCCACTTATCCATTATATTGGCTTGAGAATTGACACCACTTTGAGGAGTTGGCCATATCATCATATTTCAAAAGAAAGAAAGAAAGAAAATTAACAATGAATGATCAACACCAATGAAAACTTTCAAGACAATCACACATGATAGACCTTTTCGTGATAAGATGGACTTGATTTTGTCTAAATATAAATGATTATATATATCTTTTTTGTTTTATTAATTTAAAATTTTAAAACATGTGACAATTTCACATTATTATTTATTAATGAGAATTGTTACAGACACAAAGAGATTAATAAAATAAATTTACAAACTGATATGTCTTCATGAAATCTGTTATATCTATTTTATAATAAAAATACATTACAATCTGACGTACCACATCAAACTAAGATGTAAGTTAAAAGGCAACCTTCCTCCATGATCTCTTACTAGACAGCAAGCAATTATCAAATTAATAATGATTTTTCAGTATCTGAAACAAAACATTATACAAGCAAATAACATTTACTTGGCTATTAATTATCAGCTCATTATTATTATTATTATTATTATTATTATTATATTCCAAATTATATATGGAATGTATTAAGACAATCATACATAAAAGGCATCCCAAAGTATCTTCATTTATTTATAAAGTAATTAGTTTGTTCTCACGTGCTGACAGAGTTTCCTCTGCTACTTTCGCTAAAGTAGAGTCACTTCTCCCACTTTTTTTGATCGTTAAAGGGAAAGTTAATTTAATTTAATTTATTACACAGTAGACTGTAAAACTCCAGTAAAACTCTAGTAAAACTCTCGAGAAATGAATATGAAATTTATATAAAAAATTATTTTTTTAATAATAAATTTTATTCTTTTTTTTAATTTAAGCAAGTTTTATAAAAGTGATCTACAAAGTTTAGAGGGTGATCTTTTTCACTATTAAGAAACAACATATATCTAGATAAAAGGACAGTAGGTATGCAGCTAAAAATAAAATTAGTAGCTACCTATTACGACATAGAGTACACACATCAATTTACAGACCGATAAATTTTGACAAAATTCTAAAACTTGTAAGAGGCAGACATGCTTGATGTCTTCAATGATGTCTGTTGTACAACCATTTTTATTCATTTTTAAAAATGAATAAGTCCTACTTGTACAACCACGACTTTATTTAACATTACTTAAAACTCTCAGCCTCGCCTTAACTCTCAACAGTAATAGAGACACGGGTAAATAAGAAAAATTTTATTTATCATTTTTATAACATATTATTCATGATTTTTTTTTTGAATTTAAAATTCATCTCATCTCATCATTATAATTGTTTTAAATTTTTATATAAAATATAATAAATAATTCAATTTTTTTAAATTTTAAAACAATAATAATATTTAAAAATCATATTCTAATAATATTTTATTTTATTATTTACAAACTATCTCAATTTATCTTTAAATTTAAATAAATATAAAGTGTATAAATAATAAGTAGAATATCTTTTTAGTTTAACAAAAATAAAATAAAAAATCTGTCCTGTGGAATAAGAATGAGTAGAAGTACTCGGTTGATAATGCACGGAGAGAGAGAGAGAGAGAGAGAGAGAGAGAGAGAGAGAGAGAGAGAGAGAGAGAGAGAGAGAGAGAGAGAGAGTGCATGTCTGTGAGTGACCTGGCGAAGAAGAAGCGCCATGCGCTTGTCTGGACTCTGCTTCACTTTTAGCTTTTGTGTGTGACAACCCGCTCACATCATGAACTAACATGCGCTTTCCTCTCTCTCTCTCTGTCTCTGGGTCGCATAGTCTAAATGCTTTATTATATTAGCGAAGACGAAGAACTGGAGCACTACAACAAAAACCAAAAGATTATAAGAGAGAGAAACTCATGAGCGTACTCAAATTTTTTTTTTTTCTTTTTAAGTATCTGATGATCTGCCTGTCTCTATCCCTCTCGCACTTTCCTTTGCTCATCTTTTTTGTTTACGTCCAGACTATGTAGATTGTTTTATCTAATCTTTTGAAACTATCTTGGTTTCAGTTGGATTAGTTTAACACAAGTCGGTTCTTGTCCATCTGTGACGTTTTCTTGGATGACGCTTCAACCTCGAAACGTTGTCGTTTTTTTCTCCTTCTGAGAGCTAGCTTTTGTTTTTTTTCTTTCGCTCTGTTCGAGATTTAAAAGAAACCCAAAAATATGCACCTGCCATTTCTGTTTCTTGGTCTCACTGCCTCAAAGTTTCCCGCTCTCTCTAAAATGTATGAAATTATCTCTCCCTCTCTGTTGGGCTTCTATATTATTGCTTCTTAAATATTTTATTATTATTATTTTAGATTTTATGATAATTACTCTACCTATATATCTATTTTCAGGGCGTATTAATTGTGCTGCACTGTTCTTTCATTTTCTTGAAAAAAAAGTAAAAGAAGATGAATACCAGAGTGCGGACCGCTCTTCAGGCAATGAAAGCTCCTTTGAGCCTTGACAAAGTAAGTGACTTTCTTTTTGGTTTTTGGTTTTTGTTGATACCTTTTGTTTTCCTCAAAGTGAAAGGTCTTATCAGTTACAATTTCGAGATGGGTCCGTCACTTTCTCAAGAAAATGCCTTCCGCCTGGAGTTCGGAGCTTGATGGTTGAAAGCTAATGGAAAACCTGAAATAGTGGATTATATCTAACGTGTTATTTGGAATGCCTTCATTTCAAACCTACTTCAGTTTACTTAATTTTTTTAATTTCCCCGTTAGATATTCCTTCTAGTGATGTACTCTCCTTCTGAAGTGCAAAAAGTAAACGCTTTTGATCCATCAAATCTGAATTGGGTTATGCACTTCTCCCAAGAAACGAATAGTTTCTTCCTTTACTCTTCTCTCTCTCTCTTTCTCATGAGCTTGGTTTGAATAATGCCATTTGATGCTGAATTACAAAGGAGAAGATGGAGACTCAAGGGCGCAAAGTAAGGGGTGCCGAGAAACCTGTGACTAATCGACGGAGATCAAATAGAGAGAGAAAAATGGCGTTACTTCAAGATGTATTTTTCTCTGCAAAACTATTCCATTTTGATCCTACTCCAATGTTGTCCTAACTTGTTTTTTTTTTTCCTCTTTCTTGGCTTGATCTGATTAATGAATTTTAAAGCACGCAGGTTGACAAGCTAAAGAAGAAGCTCAGGCATGAAGAGAATGTTCACAGAGCATTGGAGAGGGCTTTTACGAGACCTTTAGGAGCTCTACCTCGTCTTCCTCCTTATCTTCCCCCACATGTTAGTATAATTCCTCTCTCTCTCTCTCTCTCTCTCTCTCTCTCTCTCTCTCTGTGAACATCTATGAAAATTCAACATTCTTCGAGTGTAGAAGGGTTGACAACGGGATAAAAATGCTGTGGGAAGAAATAAATGGGGCCCAAGTGAATAGGACATTCCGATCACCCTATATGATCCCTAATACTGGAAATTTCGTTTGTTATATATTTTCCCATAAATTTTAATGGATTCGGGATAATGTGGGGTGCGATTTTTGTTTGTTTGTAGACATTAGAGCTTCTCGCCGAAGTAGCTGTTCTAGAAGAGGAGGTTGTTCGTCTAGAAGAGCAAGTTGTGAATTTTAGACAAGGTCTCTATCAAGAAGCTGTATACATATCCTCCAAGAAGAATGTCGAGAATTCGAGTGATGCAATCGACCGTAACTCAGTTAAAAGCTCCAGCACCAAACATCAGCGATCGAAGTCTTTGCCCCAAAATGAGCTCAATTCAGCAACATCTACGGCCCGGCCTCAACCTTGTCTTGCCAGAAGCATAAGTAGAAAGTTATCATCCCCAGATACCTTCCCTGATCGAACTGCTAATTGTTCCAGTGTGCCAGTGATGGAGAAACAAACTCTTAAGAAACGCAACTCTTCTCCATCTTTTCCAGAAGATCGACAAGGAAAAGAGAATTTGTTGTGTTCTAATTCTGTGAAGGACAAACAATCTCCACAAAAGAAATACGCAAAAGTTGTAGCCTCTGTGAAGAGAGCTCCAATCAAGCATGAATCAATGGAGAAGTGTGCGGATCCTTTTAGGTCAAAGGTATACAAATTAGCACAATCCCCATAAGACTGATCTGTACCTAGTTATTATTCATATTAATTGTGTACGTTCATTGTCCAGCTAGAGAGCAGATTAGTAGAGGAGAGAGCAGAGGAGAGTTCCTCTGGTTCTTCAGGGGATAGAGTATTGGAAGTTGATAGCACTCCGAACAAAGTATCTGAGGATATAGTAAAGTGCTTGTCTGGCATTTTCGTAAGGATGAGCACGTTGAAAGACAAAGTAGCAGAATTAGGGGCTTTTCAATCAGTTGCTTCTCATGCAAGCAACAGAGAAACAGAGTTTAGAGATCCTTATGATATCTGTCCAGAATACAGAGACAGAGATATTGGTCCTTATAAGCATCTCTGTTCAATTGAAGCAAGTTCAATTGATCTCAATCGGACAACAAATGCTTTGTTTCTGATCCATAGACTAAAGTAAGTTATTAGCTTTTTGTACTGAAGTTTTAATGCTGCTGGAATTTGAACTTAATATTTCCTCTAATGGAATCCATTCAGGTTGCTATTTGGAAAGCTTGCCACTGTGAACTTGGAGGGTCTTACTCATCAGCAGAAGCTTGCATTCTGGATTAATAGTTACAACTCCTGTATGATGAATGTAAGATATCTCCTCTTACCTATGGGCCCAGGACGCTTGAAAATGAAAAATGATGGATAAATATTTTCTTAGGACGCTGAATGGCTCAGGAAAAAGTGCTTTACCAACACTAGATACTTAAAAAGTTAACGTCAATTTTGTAGGCATTTTTAGAGCATGGGATACCCAATACCCCCGAAATGGTTGTAGCACTGATGCAGAAGGTAAAGTTTATCCATCGTTCTTGTAATTCACTGCCCAATAATAATCTAGTCTTCTTTTTTTCCTTTTCCACCTATTAATCTTGTTCTCAAATGGACAGATATCAGTTGTTAGAATTGTCTTGTGGCTTTAGTGACTTAGTCGAGACGATAAATTGTCATCATTTTTAGAGATTCCCCATTAAGCTTGTTTACCTTACAATACATTAAGAACATGGGTTTTCCGAGAGTAATTGACTAAACTCAGCAGTGCTTGCCTCAGGCGACAATAGTTGTGGGGGGACACTTGCTGAATGCAATAACAATTGAACACTTCATCTTGAGACTGCCTTATCACTTGAAATTTGTGAGTCATTATCTCAACTTTTTTTTTGTCTGCCATGATTTGGTTTTCTTAAATTCCTGCCCCCACCAATACACAATGAAGTAACTTTTAATGTGTGATTGAAATTCCTTCTTTTCCATTGTTCAACAGACATGTGCAAAAACTGCAAAAAATGATGAGATGAAAGCACGAAGCGTATTTGGATTAGAATGGTCTGAACCCTTGGTTACATTTGCACTCTCCTGTGGAAGCTGGTCCTCCCCTGCTGTAAGTTTGTATCCAATTGTGGTGATATTCTTAGTTTTCCAGGGAAGTCCCCAAATTTTTTAGGAAAAATTGAAGTATGACAATATGATTTCATGGGTTTTAACTGTTCACAAGGTTGACTTCAATGGGAGAAGTACCCCACAAGGCTACAAGTAAAATATCTTAGTTCTCTGTTCTTAATTAATTCAATGCTTGACATTCAGAACTGATTGTTACAAGCATTATGTTATTCGTGGTAGCTTCCATACAGTGCTATGGTATTGGGAATATGGACCATTTCTTTTTCATGAGTATGCTGGTACTGAAACGTATTGTTTTTTTTTCTCAATGAAGGTGAGGGTGTACACAGCATCTCAAGTTGAAGAAGAGTTGGAAGTAGCAAAGAGGGACTACTTGCAGGCAGCAGTTGGCTTTACCAAGACAAGCAAATTGATTATCCCCAAGCTAATAGATTGGTATCGACTTGACTTTGCTAAGGACTTGGAATCGTTGCTAGATTGGGTCTGTTTGCAATTACCCGATGAACTTCGCAGTGAAGCAGTTAAATGCCTTGAGAGAAGGGGAAGAGAACCCCTCTCACAATTAGTGCAAGTAATGCCATATGATTTCAGTTTCAGGTTACTTCTACAACGATAAGGTTTTTTTTTTTTTTTAGAATGCTTGGTTCACAAGGAGATCTCACAAAAATAAAGTTCACAAACTGATGTGACAACATGTTACCACATTAGGTTGTGAGCTTTACTCCTATGAGATCTCTTTGTAAAACTAGTACATTTTTTTTTTCCTGGAGTGTGTTTGGTTTCACTAATTTTGGACGTGGTGGGGTTGTGTATTGATAGACACAAGTGAAAGTAAATATATATGGCCTAGCATTTGTAAGTGTGGGCAAAATACCATTACTATGAACAAATGGGTTCAGGGTGAGGTGATTGATTCATTATTTTGGGGAAGAGTACATGAATATGGTGAATTCTTTACTTCATTGTATGCTTTTTGTTTCGCATTTTTCTTTTTAAAGATTTTCATTCTGATCAACTTCCAAACTTCTTGACATAATTGTTGACCACTTCGTGATGGGATTAGTCACCTTATATGATTTGATGGATTCAAAGTAAAAAAAAATTGAAATTGGTATCCCTAACCTAAATAAAATTTGATAATCAGTTATGCTCATACAGGCCTAGTTTGGGTACTGAGAATATCTCACTATTATTCATTATTTTATTATTACTTTTTACATACTTTTCGCTGCTATTTAATATTCTATCATTACTATTCACAGAATATCTCACTACCCAAATGCAACCTTAATCTATTGAGAAATGTTCAGCTCCAAGTAGCATGGGATATAAAAATATGGAGTACTTTGATCACTGTGTTTCTAAAGGTAATTAGATTGATAACTAAAATGACATAAAAACTATGTTTTACACTAAATTGTATATATTATAAATATGAAATGGAAAGAATCATTGTCGTATGATGTGGCTGGCAAAGTACTCCATATTTAATAACAGTGATCTTTCCTCTCAAACTCTCCATAACAGTCAACTCATGGATTGTAAATTGACATGTTTACTCTCAAATCAATGAATGCTTTGTAAGAACAGTAAAGGATAGAAAAGAAAGCAAAAGAAACAAGATAATTGTGTCAACATCGTTTGTATAACAACCATACAAACACAACATCTGTGCTTAAATCAATATTAGTTAGTACTGTTGGAGAATCGACTAATCCATTTCAAATAACACAGAAAACCCAAAATTCATGTTGCCTCCCTCAAGACATCAAATAGCATATCAACCACCCATCTTACCAAGCAAGCTTCAAAAAACAGAAATGTGAATGTCAGGAATGATAGGGATCCAGATTAGCACCCCCTCGAATAGGGACCCTTTGATCCATGACTGAAGATTGTATCTTTTTGGGATTTTGCTACGTACAAGCGAATTTGTGGACTGATATGCATACTGATGCTGATGTGGACGATATTGTTAGATGTTAATGTTATATGTATAAAAAGAGAAAAGAAAAGAAAGAAGAAGACACTAAGAGAAGAGAGAAGAGGCAGAACGTCGCAAGCTTCATCGTCTCGTCCCTGAGAAACTCTCTATCTACACACGAATTCACAAAATCTCCATCTTCATCTTCTCCATCTGCTGTAGATTGTTGGTGGGATTGCTTGTGTTAGAAAAACTCAATCAGAGTATACAGCGGAAGCGATATTACCTCGTTGGAAATATCTCGGATCTAGTGCGGTTGTTCCACGGATTCTCCAGCGTCCTTATTCTTCCACGATCTTCACATCGATGGTGGAGTGTGCTACGTGGTAATACCAGAGCAACACTCACACGTTTCACAGCCTAGATGCCATGACTAGAGAGAACCATTTGAGAGAGAGATTATTCATGTTGCAAGTCCCCAATACAAATGGGGGAGGAGCTATGTAAATAGCTCCTCTAAGCGTAACCCCCGGCTGGCCCTTAATGGCCAGCCATTAAGTCTCATGAAGTGGTTCTTAAACCACTTCATAACCTTCAAGGAAGGTGAAGGGGTGCCCACTATAGGTGCCCCTTTCTTACATCTCCCACTCACACATAGTGGGCAAGACCCTAGGTCTGCATCTTTCGGTATGTTCTCAATCTTGTTCATGCTGGCAAATAGGCCGTGCAACCATCGAGCACAGCTGTAAAAGAAAAATGGAAGCACTATACCAAATCTCTCGGAGAGAAGACCAGCATAGCAACATCCCTTAAAAAAAAATGTCTCGTTATGCCCCGGCTCATTTGGTCACATCAGACTAAGCATCCCTAATCCCTTTCGAGTCAGAATGACTCAGAGCAATACTCAATCTCCAAAAAATATGATGTACTCACAGCTATATTGCAACTCCCAAGAAGCAACATAACTTGCCGGCAATGAGTACACATCATCATCGATTTGTTACCAAATAGTCTTCCCTTCGCTCTCATGTCATTTAGTTTCAATCCAGTTGCTTTCCCAGCAATGCCTCTTTAGACCGTTTCATTTATGGCCATAGACAACATGCCAAAGTAGCAAACACTAAACATCAACCTCGTGACATAGTCGAAGGTCTCCTAAGGGCATAAATAAATTAAGGTCATCAATTATGACCTACAGGACTCACACGGTGAGGAAGCAGGGAACCATTCACTCACCTCTACTATTGGTCGCAAAAGCACATGTAGTATGAAATACATGTTACGGTGGAGTTCTCTTTCAGAAGAAAGAGCGTATATCTAATCTCAATACACCGTACAGATCTTAGTCTAGTCGCTATCTCAGCGCTTAACCCAAGTCCCTCCATTTGCTCGCTATCCAAAGCGCCAAAGAGGATCTCGCATCTGGCTCAACCACAGGCTACATGGATTGTGGGTAACCATGCACGGTCCTTTTAAATATGATGGACCTCATCTTAGCTCCCACTAAGGCGACATATCTTTTGTGTCTTACAACTTATCCCTCATTGGACAAGTACCGAGTGACACATTGTCTCATCTTTGCTCGCTACCCATTTGTAGCGCCAAAGGCGATCGCTCGTGTGAGTGAGCTGATCTAAACCTGTCGATATACCTTTTTCACCATAAATACTAAATTTATGGTGAATGTGTGTGCTTACCAAAAAAATGCTTCCAATCACGCCACATGATTCATAGAACATATCAGTATCATGTGCACGACGAGCAATACCATGAGATAGAGAGAAATTACATGGTCAATTTAAATCACAACTTCCACGAGATGTTTAATGACCATTTCTCCCTATGCGCATTATAATGTGTAGTAACTTTCCAAAACATGCTCCTACCAAGAGACTCTACTTTTACATATAAAAAACCTTTGCACAACCATGAAGTTAGCGACGACTTATCGCGAATCTCATTTAGGTCAAATTCATAATATAAACCTTAGATTCTAGTCAGCAAGTCCGACTGCGAATTTTTAAGAATCTATAAGATGACCACAAATGTCCTTCAACAAATTTAATTTGCGACTTCAAGATTTCATATAAATCTCTTGTACTCAACAAAAGCATGTAAGATAACTATAATTTATTTTTCATTAAGGATAAAGCGATTAGGGCCTTTGCCCTAACGACAATCGCACCACAAACTCACTTAATCAAGTAAGCTATTTTTACCCTCTAACAAAATCTTAACCTCTAACTCCCATGAGCAAACCATAATGGAAACACCAAATAGCATAGGCAAAACTAGATTCTTTGGTATTGTTTATCTCATTAATTGTCTGTGAATTTTGAACAAGAGCTCCTAGACACTGTTTTTCTTGTAAATAGTCTCACAAGACATGAAGTCCGAGCTACTTTTCACAAACTCATGCCCATCAACTCGTAGTATGGACACCTCTTATTAGGCGACAATTAATTAACTAAGACAACCAGTTCGCAATATCTCTCAAGATGACACTTTTCTAAGACTGTCAACAACGTTCAAAGAACCTCATTTTATTCAATAGGTTGTTTAAAAAAAACGACTAGGTATATTTGGTATCTTTGAATAGATGGTTTGTTTAGGCCGCATGTAAACAGCACCAGCAGCATTCATTCGCTTTATGCACCAAAATAGTACTAGCAATAATCATGCGCTCAAAGTACTTCATGCCTAAACATCACAAAAGTTAACCATCTAATTCTTCTATGAGAATCAGCTATTTAACACCTTTAAGAAAAGTTTCAATAAATATGCGATCAACAGCTATCTTAAATGCAACTCAATTAGTGCCAAGAGATGGATCTATACCTCTATCAACTCCACTTTTCCTTTATCAATTAGATCAACAACCCCAGGTTGGATCATATAAGTGAAGCGAATCTAAAATTCTATGTTGGGATTCCTACTATGTGAATTCAATACCTTTAGCGGAGCTATATTACAAATATTCTCTTCTAGTCTCTAAACGACGAGAGAATATTGATATAAAGCTACCACATTTTTTATGAGGATCCTTATATTCTATAACTTTTGGGAGTCACTATCACTAGTGGTACACCTTCACTCAAATGTATACTCACACTAGTTGTTGAATTACTCCCACTATTTTCGGTGATCTTTTATAAAGAAACTTTTGAAAAAAAAAAATAAGGTAGTGTGGAAACGTAATAAAACGTTTTTTCCAAAAAAAATTTACAAAAAACCACAATTCCCCACCCTCGTAAAAAATACAAGTAATTTTCTTGACTCAACCAAAAAATGATCAAACTTAAATCCTCTAGAATTCACATTTGCACAAAATAGTCACTCAGCCTTTCTCAAAGGCGAATGAACTCAATCTAAGGACGGAAAATCAAAATTAAGGCCGCAACACCATATTACATCAACCCAAGTGTGATATAAAAACTGTTTTGTGCCATAATTTATTTATAACTCCATTCTCAGCAAGTCATTAAACTGCAAGATAATTATTCTCATCATATAACTCATACGATTTCGATTTAAAAAAAAAAATTAACTGAAAAAAAATTTTCCTTAAAAACATTTGGAATCGTATTTATATGATAAAACAATTTTTTTTTTTAATTTATTATCAAAGTCCTTAGAGTGCATGTATAGGAACTTTCACATAGAAAATACTCATATTGTCTTTTCTCTTTGACTCTTCTAAATAAAGGAGAGGGATCTTATTAGCAAGAAAAATTTCAATTTCTCAAGCTTCACACCCATCATCCGATGCCTCCACGGCATATTGTAGCATATCATCTCTCCATTTGAGAAATAATATCACTGAGTCAATGAGTGACCATCAAACAATTAAAACCTCTAGGAATTCTCACTAACACCACTGTTTTCAATGAGTCTTAAATCAAATTAGGTATAGACTTCACTTATATCGCATTAAAAGCGCTAATAAAAAAAACGTTTTGTGCAACAAATGCAGTATGTGACGTTTTAGCTGCTAACTAGCGATATATCCTTATTTCTCGCATACTCAATATTTTTCATATTCTCCAATCCACTATAGGAGAGAAAAGGAAAAACTTTACGAGAAATTATCTTAGCCGAAAACCTATCTTGCATTAGTGCAACCACGAGCAAAATTTTTTAGTTGAGGCTTAGATAAGTCGTACCTAATTATTTAGATTTTTTTTTTTTTTTTTTTGCCACAGTTACCATGCAAACCTCCAAGGTGCTTGGTATTACATTACTCTCAAGGGTTGCTCCAAAGTTTATATATCTGCAAGAACCTATTTGTTCTCGCTAGAGAGAAATAAAACTTGAGCAAGATTACCAGTGCTAATACCACATAAAGGTGCACTGATAAAACCTTTAAAAAATGAATGTGCCAATCAAGAATGTCCTCAACAATCTTGCACACTCAAATTTTAATATCCTTACTTGTAAGACATACTAGAAGGTAGAGAGGATATATGTTTTATCTGTGAGTTAATCCAAGTTGCTTCAAGATTTTAATGCTCAACCTCAAATATAGGAGCAATTTAATCTTTGCATAAAAAAATGCGCAACTTTTGATATTACTCACAAGATTATCAAAGGCAAAATAGTGGTTTAGCTCTTATTTGACAGTTGATCCCATCAACTTCTATAAAAATTGTAGTGCATGCGT
The DNA here is from genome assembly GCA_003123785.1 of Pterocarya stenoptera. Lineage (NCBI taxonomy): Eukaryota > Viridiplantae > Streptophyta > Magnoliopsida > Fagales > Juglandaceae > Pterocarya > Pterocarya stenoptera. The sequence continues at coordinate 19,600 of QEOT01000705.1, forward strand.
CCCACACACACTTTCAATTTTATTCTAGACCTTTCAGAGGTTTCATAATAATGACGGTCTAAGACTATCTGACACTGATAATAATTTTTATTTGTTTCCAACTATTGCTCATGGAGGAGATTAATGCGACGATTATATCGCATAAATAATCTCTAGGCTTTTTTCTTGGTTATTTCAAAGTTACTAAACTATGCACATATAATTGCACACATCTAAGAAATTTGCCGCATTAATCTAAATTAGAAGAAAAATAATTAATACACGTCGCAAGATCGAAAATTCGCTAAGCTTCCTAATCATCTCTTGCGTCTCAATGCGTAATTATTAATTTCTAACTTAATTTTCGCGCAAATTTATATCGTATAGAAGATTAATTCCAAATCAATCTCAACCATACTCCCACTAGGATAAGTAATCTACCAAGTTAGTCACATGTAAAAAAAAATTTCTTCCTAGATCGAAGAAATCAATTTCAGCCAATCATAATCATGGACTAATCAAAAAACTCAGGCTACTTAAATCATTTATTTTATCACATTTTAAAAAAAATTTGAAGACTAATTCTTAAAAAATAGCCTAACAATACAAGTGATAAAATAAGCTCACAATTACATGCAATCACAATACATGTACGAAAAATAATCACATCACATTTCATTCAAATAATTATTATTCACCAAAAAATAATAATCTAGGCAATTTATAAGATACAATAAAATGCCTAATAAATGCGATAAAATATGACATCATTATATCATGGCATGCATGTATTTAATCATAATAATCATGCAAACAATATTTCAGAAAAATATTTTATACCACAATAACATGCTAAATAAATAAATAAAATTAGCAAATTTATTATTAAAAGCTCTAGCCCAAATGGTTGAGCTAATTGTCCTTGTGTGAGGTCTTGGGTTCAAATCACCACTCAAGCATTTTGCACAAAAAAAACTTATGCCACTTAACTTTGGACAGCCAATGGGCCGCACCCACATGGTAGCCCAGTTGTTGTGCAAGCCTGAGCCTACTGGGCTTCTCGGCCTAGTTCTCTCAATGGCCTCTTATTTTTATTAAAAACAAATTGGGTTTTTCATTAAAAACAATATGGGCCGAGTCTAGGACCTTTAACAAAAACAGCCCAAAACAAGTTCTCAATCCATGTGATTTAAAAACAAGTCCCGACCTTTCTCTTTTTAAAAATAGAACAGAAGAATATAGGCCACAATTAAAATAGCCCATCAATTTTTTTCAGCCCATAACATAATTTTTAAAAAAAAACCCAAGCCCGTGTAACCTCCAGCCTGTATAGATGAAAGATAAACAAAAAAAAATATTCATCTTCTTCCTCAATTTGTAACCTACGGTTACTTTTCATCCAAACAAAAAAAAAATCCCACTATTCTTCTTCCTCCTCCCCAACGGTTACAGAGTAATGTAACGGAAGAAAAAAAATAAAACAGCACTTGTAACCGCCGCCGGTTACTGCGTGGCCATTCACCAAGACTCCGAAGGTCCTAGCAGAGACGCCAAGCTATGGCAGCGCCGCCCCCAGTCAGTGGTTGCATTGTGCACAGTGCTGCACCATGGCAGCGTCACACAGCTGCGTGCGATGCGCTGTGCAGACTGCGCCATGGGCGACGTCCCGAAGCAGCAGTGGGCGACCGCCAGCACACCGAGCTCTGCCCTCCATGGCAGACACTCAGCGGTCTTGACTTCCTCCGCCGCTGACTGGTGCGCACGGCACCTAGTGCGCGCCGCACCTGCTGCAGGCAGCACCTA
>QEOT01000705.1:30480-47507 GCA_003123785.1 Pterocarya stenoptera
ATAATGATAGTGTGGCAGCTTTGGCATATGCCAAGGATACCAAATACCATGGCAGAACCCAACACATAGATATTCGATTTCACTACATTTGGGATGTTGTTGCGCAAGGTGAGGTGATCCTACAACATATCTCTACTAGCAAGATGGTAGCCGATCTTCTTATGAAGGCTACTAGTAGAAATGTTCTTCAAACCCATGTTACAAGTTTTTCAAACTCCACATGGGCTCTTGATCTTGAAGTGTGGAATCATGCTCCTTTTATATTTATTTATTTTAATCACTAGCACTACTCACCCATGGTGAGTGGGTGATACTTCTCCCTAATTACACAAAAACATAGAAAGTATTACCGACGAAAGAAGGAACAAACAAGTATGACAACAACCAATAATTTTCATCAAACATATCCCATATTCTAGAATTCCCCCCTCAGGACAGGGTATAGATATCTAGCATGCCCATTAAAGAACGGATCTCCTAAATTTGATTTCTCCAAATTTTCAGATATTCTGAACTTAGTAGCTAGCGTGCACATAATTCTCCATGGTTATCATTACACCCATCATTTAATTTTTAATAAAATGAAAGTCAACTTACACACATGGTCATCTCATCAAGAAAACAGATGTTTCACAGAACAAGCAATGAGAAAATAAAGCACCTACCCCAGCACATAAGCCAAACATTCTTAAGTCCCACTTAAGGAAAAGCCAAGAATTTATATACCAGCTCAAGATTGATTATGAAAAAATTATATATATATAATACAATAATTGCTACAGACATGCAACAGAACTACATCTGGAAAAAGGAATTTGGCAGGCACAATCAGAATAGAAAATATTCACAAGAAATTCCAGAGTATATTAGAATTACATAAAAGAATTTCGGCACCTGGAATATACCTGCTTATAATGAGATTCAAAAGGAATAAAAAATTAAAATAATTACTAGTAGAGATGTCACGAGACACCGCTCAGGAAAACTAATGACAGTAACTAATAGCAGAATAATATATATCTAGGAAAGATAACAAAAGGATTATAACACAAATTATTACTAGTAGGCAAGTCACGAGATGCTACATACTTGATACAAGCATAGCCCAACTGCCTGAACCGGTGGAACAAATGAGAGGTTGGAGGACATCTTGGATAATCTCTAGAACGTAAGAACTCATCTTTCAAAACAGATAAAGCAGTAGAAAAGCGGAGAGCTTTGATAGCATAGACACCACGCAACACCTAAGTTCAATTGGAACCATTTTCAGAAATTAAAATAGACAGGTAAGAAAATATGCAAAAACATTTTTTTTGATAAATAATAAACTTAATTATAAAGCACAATCCAAGTATACAAGAGTGCAAAACAACATATTAGCAATAGCTCACCTGAGTGAACTGTGGGCCAGCTTGGGACAGTGACACAGCAAGATCTCCACAAACAGGAGAACCTCTAGCAAGAATATCAAGAGACCTTGGTGTAATACGCAAGCTATCAAACCTTCATCATATAACAATTGACAACTCAAGATGTTAGGAGTCATTAGCCTCGGGCAGATAAACCAAAGATAAATGAATATTAACAACCATAACTATATACAGCATTTAGCTGTAAAAACTCAATACATGCTGGAGTTACATCCCAGAAAGACAGCATGTGTATAGGCAGAGGAAAAAAAAATACCTTGATGTTATTTGGTACAATATTTCTGACAAGTCAAGCTTCTGCTCAAAACTTTCTTGCATGGTGGAAAATCCAACGAGAAGAGGTTCAAGAAGCCCAACAAGGCAGCTCTTGATCTCAATACCCTTCTTCTGTCTGGGATTTATTTCTGTTGGGTTAGCCAGCAACAATCGATCATTCAAAGCACCAACTAGAACTGCAAACAAGAAGTTTGTATTGATAGGTCAGAAGGATAATACTTAGCCATAGAAATGCAATTGGAAACATTTACACTACATAAACCAAAAATTGACACTAGCAATAGAAGCATAAAATGCATACCGGCATAAGGCATACTGATGGAGAGAATGGTTCTCGCCTTTCCATCCCAGCCAAGCACACTAATTGCAGTGGCAGTAGAAAAAAGAAGTGCAGGCCCAACCCATAAAAGGGATCTAAAGTGCACATAGGTTAAGTATTCAAACAAGCATTTTGAAACTTCAATCATACAATTAAATTTACAAAAAAAAAAAGGTATAACTTCACTCTATTTTAAGTTGAGGATATTGAAGGAAGTCCTTTGTCGAATTTTGATGAAGTGCTTGCAAGTATCTCAAGATCTGCCGAAACTATAAGCACCCTTTTTGTAGTTAAAACTCCAGCAACATAGCCTCTAAGAGTTTCTTGCCAGTGGACCTATCAGAGTTGGGAAAAAATATTTTCACCAAGTACTTCTCAAATTTTTGTACACATTATTGAATAAGATTACAATAGTTGTCATCGTGAAGAATTAGTTTTGAGAAGATAAACTTGCATGCAATTTGAAGGCTACATGCTAGATGCATCAGCATCAAACAACAGCATAAATACAAGATGTAATAATACTAACAAAAGCAATATAGATAAAATCATTATAGCAAGGAGGCATGACAAGCAAAATCTTGAGATTGTACGTTTTATTTTAGATAGAAAAATACACTTTCCACTCTCCATCTAATATGCATTTTACATTTTTCACCCCAAACTACCAACACTAACGTATTGCACCCTCATACTACAATAAAGTTGCAATAGTCACCCTCATCCAATTAGCTAATAAGATAAATGAAAATTTGTGAAAGTATGTGATGTACACAATCTTGACAAGGATGTCATTTGTCAATTTTTGCAGTTAGCAGGTGCAGTGTGTCAATGTTGGTATTTTGGGGGTGGAGTGTAAACCAATTATTAATTGGAGGGTGGGAAGTGTATTTTTCTCTTATTTTACTTACCCATTGGTTTTTTAAGTAAGCATCGTAGGATTACTTGATCATTAATAGCAGCATTATATTTCAAAGGTTATATGCATTAAGGTAAAGGTTGTAGTGTCTGAAAACCTAGGCCAATAAAATATGTTGGATTGACTAATTGGGCACAATTGTACAAATGTAGAGCTTGGCATAGAAAATCCCAAAAATAAGTTTTGACTGAATGTTGAGAACATGTTGCTCATGTAAATATTGTCATTCATTGAAGATTTGATTGAAACAAGTAACGGGGATTCAATCAAGGATTTTTTTTTATGAATAAGAAACTTTTATTAAAACAAGTAACAAGGCTTGAATCAAGGATTTAAATTAAAAGTGCACAAAAAGACCAAAGAAAGTGGACCAGACCACCTGAACCGACTGGATCCAGTCGGTTATTGCCTGATTCAATTACGTACTTGGTAGGCGTGAAACCACAAAATTTAGCTTGGGGGGGAACTACATAAAAAAATGGGGGGAGGGTGTAATTAGTTTTTATAAAATCTGCCTTGTCAAAACCTTAAAATTAAATTTCTAGGATTCTTAAAAAGTTAGGGGTCCCCCTCCTAGCTGGGTGTGGTACTGCCCCAAGCCCATGGCATTCTTTTCTTCAGTTCTCGATTTTGGAGGTTTCTAGTTGACCAACAAGTATACCTAGTTTTTTTTTTGGTTTTTCTTTTTAATGACGGGACCCCCCCCCCCCAATGGAACCTATACCCCCAGAGAGACTAGCACAACAACCCACCGCCATGGCCTCCCACCTAAATCGCAGTTGATCCCAAGGGGAATCGAACCTGTGACATTGGGCTCAAGAGCACAAGTTCGCCCTTACAAGTCCTAGAATTTTCTTAAAAATTGAAAATTTACCTGAAGTACAATCTCATTTACTTTCAACTTGATTGACTTTTTCCCTTCAGTTTTTGTAGATATATAATGACCATCAGTAGTTGAAAGGCGGTATCCTTGAACCAACTTTGCCAAGCCAATCTGATTCCCATGCGAAGCAAACATTAACGTAGACTCTACAGTTACAGAAGAATGTGATCAGCATATAGATTATATATGACATTATATTAAACATGACATATTCATTCCCAAGCACCTAATGGAGTAGAAAAGATGTGATCAACTGCATCATCAAACATAAACTGCATTGGGCCCCGAATAGAACCACTACTAGTATCGGCAGGTTTGCTCTCTTCAATTGCAACATTCTTTTCATTAGCTTCTTGTGAAACCGATCCCGGAAGAATATACAAAGCCAGCCCAGTCTTGTCATCATCAAGAATTGCAAACTGATTGTCATTGGGGCCAATAAATGCAGCATCTCGACCTTGAAAATTCAGGGATATGTATTGTGAATTATTATATTGCATAGATGAAAATTAAGATGGTTTTGTGATACAGTAGAGGAAAAAAAAAGTTCCAAACACGAACAAACCTTTGACTGTGCTAGATTTGCTGTTTGCTACTGGGGAATCAGTATTCTCCCAATATAGCACAACTTCATTTGTTGCACCACTGAATTCATATACAACAAGAAATAGATGCTGCTTTTTACTGTAAAGCATACGCTTTGGATGGTACTCCACATTTCCAGGAACCTGGGAATAAAGAGAGTAAATTCAGTGGCAATGCAGACATGTAACACAACCAGATAGAAAAAACCTTTGCACAAAAGTTACATTAAAGATACAAATCAATATTACACACAACTCTCTACATTACCGTATAAAGTTTCTTGTACATACTATCTTTTTCGGAAGATAGATTATATGCCATAAGCTGTATGCCATCCACATAAAATGCCCTGACAGGATAATGGAGAACTCGGTTCTCTTTATTGAAGAAATTTAGCTCCAAATGAAATGGCTGCCAGTGATGGTTTCACACACAAGTTAAACAAAGTCCACAAAAATATTACAAGAAAAATCAATTTAAATTACCAATGAAGTTACCTGGCAAACTGGAATGTCTTTCAGATGATGATTGGCGTCCAAAACAGAGATGAGTGGCAGCCGAGATATGGGAGCATTTTTTGCATGACCTTCCATGAAATGCTATAAGAATCATGTACAAACGAGTTATCAAAAATAACATTGAAGCTTTGTGAAAATAAGGACATCGGTTTAGATAAGTAAGAGCATTAGCATTGGATTCTTCATCTCATTAGGCTAATTTTGCCTAATATCACACTTTTTACCTTTTACCTATCCCACTCAAAACTTAATCCCACATTGGATTATCTCACATGTTATAATTTATAACATGCATTTTCCGATGGTTTTATAATTAATAACATAACAGTAATATCGTTCATTCTAATTAAATTATTATTTTTTGCATATATTTCCAAAACAAACTAAAAGTCTGAGCATGTATTTTTCCCCTATTTGGATTGGAGGAGAGATGGAGAAAAATGGAAGAATGTGTAGATGTCTGAATCAATTTTGCACAAGGAATGAGAAAAATAATATGACTGTTCAGGAAGAGAGAAAATAAGCTTGAAAAGTGGATGACTAAGTTACTGTTCATCTACATATACATTGAGCTACTGTAGCTAAAAGCTTGGATTGCTATTGGATACCTAATCCAGATCACTTTTGGGCTTAATTAACCAAAATTTGACCTTTTATAGCAAATGGCTACGCCAAAGTCAATGCTCTAAGGAGGGAGGTTTCCAAGGCATTTATGTAACAACCCAGAAAACCATTAGTTATATCTGTGCAATATAACCCCAAAAATACCAGTCAATTTGGAATTTCCCAAGAATCACTTGTAAATTATGCAACGATCCAAGAAAAGAATTAGCCATATATGTGATATAACCCAAATATACTTGTCAATTTGAAGCTTCCTTAGAATCACTTGTAAAGTCCAATATTACCTTCAATAAAGTACAATATCACCAAGTAGTCAATTTGGGACTTATCACTCATGGCTACATTTATAGCTTATCCACTCTATGTGAGCTATTCATTTTCTTAATGTAACACCAGCATGCTAAAGTTAAAAAAAAGATCGGGCAAAGTTGGACCTCGTAATTCAATGACCCAAGTTACCCCAGGCCATAACAATTTTTCCTGACCCAAATTTTCTTAGATAGATACTTTATTAATAAGTTAGATATACTAATTATGGCAAGTATATTGACCAAAATTTGTTACGTGGATAAATATTAATTAAAAAGCAAGCAACATACACTGTAGAGAAAAGCCTTCCGAGCAATGTCCGTCATTGTAAGCTGACTATGGCTGCCATAAGGGAGACAATTGTCAAGGATTAGTAGATGATCATTGCAAAACTTATTTATAACCTGACAGAAAATTCTCAGAAAAGAAAGATGTTATTCACCATCAATGGTTTTAAAGAAATTGTTACTTCATCAATCTTCATGCTCTAGATATTGCTAAATTTATAGGAAAAATGCTAGAATGACACCTTTTACCACAAAAATGAGGTAGAAGGTGTAGTCACTGGTTCAATACCCACAATGCGGGATTGAAACTTCCAAATAAAAAGGAAATAAAAAGATATTTAAAACTTTCATCCTGGCTTAGCCTGAAATAAAAAATTTTGAGAGTAAAACTCTAAGGTTAGGATTGGGGCTATAAAACATAAAATTTTCATCTCATCTCATCTCATCTCATCATTACAACTTTTTCAAATCCCCATACAAAATATAATAAACAATTCAACTTTTTCAATCCCAAAACAATAATAATATTAAAAAATAATATTTTAAACTTTTATCTAAAACTAAAAATTCTCATCTCACTCCCCAAACCTAACCTAAGCCTAGAATTGAGGAGATTAAGAAGCTTATTGGCGAGAAAAGGTCTCAATTGCGACAAATCAATATGAGTAGGTTATTACTAAAACGAAAACCAATCAACTGGTGTGTATAATGTCAAAGCAGGGTCTTGCTTGAGCAGTTATAGATACACTTCTGACTTTCAGCCTTTTTTATGAAGTACTACTTTCAAGATTTGAGCTCGGACACATGCACTTGACAGCCCAAGACTTAATCAAACTAAACAGAAGNCTGAGCAGTTCTAGATACACTTCTGACTTTCAGCCTTTTTTATGAAGTACTACTTTCAAGATTTGAGCTCGGACACATGCACTTGACAGCCCAAGACTTAATCAAACTAAACAGAAGCAAATTATCCAAAAAAAAATGGTAACAAAAATCTATTACACATCTAATCATTTAAACAGATAATTATCAGGATATGTTAAATATCACATTAACATATATCTTCAACATCCTTGCTGAGGGCCTGTGCACACCCGGGATTAGTTGGGACATTGTTCCAGAACACCCGGTGCCAATAAAAAAAACATATATCTTCAACAAAATTCCCACTTGTCATAAGGATTGAGTAACTTTTTAAACAACAAAGGTTATGTCCCGACTTCAACCAGACCAAAAAAATATATCTTATGGTTAGTTAGAAGTTTCAAAAATAGAGTTTGTTTTCAGGTGCCAGAACTTGTGCACCAGGTTGGAAATTGTTTTTTATTATGTCCCTGCAATAATATTTCTTTGATTTTTTATAGTGAAAGGTTCTTCAACAAGCTCCATCTTGCACGAATATCACCATGGCATAACTTTTTTTGATAAGTAATCACCATGACATGACTAAAACCATGCATGTTGCATACCAGTCTAGACTATGTGAGTTGCATGTCCAACGACTTAACTCCATGTCATGAAAATGGCATTAGTACCTGATGTTAAATTCAGCCAGCATGTGGGTGTAATCACGTATAAAATTTTCCAAGAAGTTTAAAATTTTTCTTGGCAGTATCCTGTTAGTATCCAAGATCAAGAGCACCCCAAAATAAAATACCTAAACCTACTAAATGCTATTATTACATTATTGGATGAGAAAACCAACCTATACTTCCCCTGATCATGATCTAAACATATTTATACTGGTTTACAATAATTCTGAGCTCACCCTTTGAGATAATGTTCTTGCAGTTGTGCTTGAAGTTGATGATCAGCTAATATTCCAGATGCACCCAAAGATGAAAGCTTTTCCTTCAAAACAGAAGCTGCATAGTACCCCCAAACATTAGCATATCCAGTCAAATAGCAAGATAGTGACATAAAGGATGTTTTTAAAGATTATATACAGAATATTTAGAGCCTAACAGAACATGCCAATCACTCCCATATTTTAAATCAATCACGGCCATCCACAAAGATTCGCAATCCTGAGGATACCTCCATAACCACTTCCCAAGTAATGCTTTATTAAAGATACTCAGCACCATCAACAGCAATACACTCAATAGCATTGTTTCTCTGATGAGAGTTTGCCACCCTATGGAAAAACTTTGTACATTTATCCCCTTCTTTTAACCAAAGATCCCTGGATTTCTGTCTCCAATAAATCTCCTCCATCAAGATCACTTTCTCAAGTTCAGCCCCAACAACTCTTTCTCAAAACCTCACCCTCCAAAAGAATACTACCCTCAGCCTGACTCTCCAACCCTGCAATTCCTCAATAAGAGACTCCTTATGTCTATCCACATTCCCAAAAACTTGCTCATTCCATTCCTTCAAATCCTTTTTCGAAGCCTTTAACTTTCCAGCCATTATGAAACTAGGGGTACCAAACAATTCATAGGAAGACCACCATTGTTTTACCATATCTTTGAAACCGTCAGCCTTAAGCCACATGTTTTCAAATTTTAATTCTCGATGGCTCCCATGAATATCACCACAATCCAAGAGAATAGGAAAATGATCCAAGCCAATACAAGACAAGCGCTTCTAGAACACCTTAGAAAGTGAGATTCCCAAGAAAGAGAAACCAAAAACCTATCCAAACGGGACCAGGTCCTATTATTGGACCATGTAAAAGCACCACCTACAAGAGGTAATTCGACAAGCTCAGCCTAAAAAATGAACTCAGAGAACTCCCTCATTGCCGGGGTAAAGCTAGAATCCGTCGACTTCTCACTCGGAAACCGAATGACATTAAAATCCCCACCAACATACCAAGGCACGTCCCACCAACAAATTAAAACAGCAAGCTGTACCCACAACAAACTTCTACTGCTGTCCACAAACTTCCGCCTCCACCTCCAAGTTTACATTAGCAAAAACTTCCCCTTGCTCAAGGTTTTCTTCCGACAATAGCACTACCCCAGCTCCTGACCTCCGTCCTTGCTCTCAAATAGCAATAAACCATCATTGTCGACCCTTGGTTGTAGTTGCTTTACTATAGTAGCACCAATAGGTGATCGATCACCACTGATGGACCCAGAAACCGCCGGCGAGAGAGTTTGTGAAGGTGCTGTCACCTGAATAGGGACAAACAACTCCACAAAAGCCATAGACAGCAGCGGCTCCAACATCCCTGCACAACTAGTCTTCCTAGCGTTAATCACCATCGCCGGCAATGAGTTCTATGGCAGATCCGCCACAAGGGGAGGAGCAAAAGATACCAATGATGAGTTATGTGGCAGATCTGTCGTAGGGGGAGAAGCAAATGATGATTTCTAGAGAATCTTCGAAGATGAAGCTCCATGGCCCATCGAACCCACTACGGGCTTAGCCCGCCATTGCAAAGCTCGTTGGGCTAATTTCATAACAAACCCAACTTTATCCTTACCTTTATACAAAACCCCAATCACCTTGTTGTTAGAACCAACCAACCGAGAAGGCCCAAGGGCCTCAAAAACATAGCCCTTCATTAATGCTTGACCGACATCCTTGAAATGAGATTGGGCTTTCTCCTTAAAACCTACCACCTCACGGCCCACCTCCTTCTCCAAGCCCAAGTTTTTATCAAGCTTCAACAACACACCATTAATCCTCTCCCTTATCTCCACCAGTTCTGTCCTAAAAAACTCCAACGACCCTTCGTCTTCTCTACCAGACATGCCACCAAGTGTGCCACCCTCGGGGAACAACTCTCCATTGGTAGTCTCGTTAGACTAGCTATTAACGGCGAACACATTGGCCCAACATCCACCCCCAGCAACTTTCGTCCCAGCCACCCCTTGACAGTCGACAAAGGATTGAGTAGCTGGAAAACAAGCCAGACTCACCAAAACATCCTTGAAAGATTTCGAACCCCTCACCGTATCACTCCAAAAAAACCTCTTTGAAGGCTCTCTCCCTCTATTGACCCAGTGAGTTGCCAAACGATAAAGCCCTTCCTTTGTTTTCCAACCTCATAACAGAGGTACTTGAGAAATTGACTTCACAAAGAGAACCAGAAAAATCCCCTCCATCCATTACCATGCATACCCTCTGGAATGATAATAAAACCCCTTCTACCACTTGGAATGATAATAAAACCCCTTCTACCACCACCCCCGTATTCCGCTGCCACCACAAAATGGCCATAGTCTTTCGAACATCTTTGTACCAAAAACAGCTCATGAACTATCTCGGATTGTTTAGAACTCTTTACTTTTCCAAACCTGTATACAAGACTCGATCGAAGCTACCAGCCACTCCACCATGACCTCACCCAAAGGAATAAACTAACTTTCCTACTACTCTCTGAGATTCTGATGGAACTATCCTTCCTCTATAGAGAACATAAAAACTTTAGAATCCACCAACAATCTCTTTGCGAAAACCACTTTTTCACTCCCACCTCAAGTCCACATTCCCTCCTTTGAAGAAAATCTCTTTGTTACTAGTTTTTTTTCCTCCCCTTCTCATTCTAGTGGAATGTAACGTATTAACAACTCATTGAAAGCATCAATGTCCCAATCTTGAGCTGCTCTGATGAAGTTGACGCTCCATTGAATAGCATTACTCAACATCTCCAAATTATCCACCACGAAAGCATCCTTAAGACAAGTAACACTATACACTATTGGGAAAACTTCCTTGAGAACCTTATCTCCACACTAACTCATGCCACAATCATATCCAGGATCCATCCCCCACCTAAAATCTAATATGATTTGAAAAACTCCCCCAACCTTTTGTAATATTCTCCCATAGGCCTACCCCATGCAGCCCATGGATCTCATTTGTAATCCTCCAACCCCACATGCCCCCATATTTAGGCTCTACCACGTTTCTCCACATAGCGTCTCTCATTTTGATAACACCAAAGCCTCCTTCCCAATAATGCATGGATGAATTAAAGCAAGGTACAAACCCTCAACCCCCCAGAAGCTGGAGAACAAATCTTATCTCAACTAACCAGGTGATATTTCAGCTCTTACCCTGAACCGCCCCAAAGGAGATCTTGTTGTATCTTCCCAAAGCACATTACAACATGGTAAGGGAGCGAAAAGAGTGACATGAAATATGTGGGCAGGTTAAAAAGTGTGCTCTTGAATCAAAGTTGACCTACTCACTTTGGACAAATGCATCCTCTTCCATCTGGCTAAACGATGCTCAATTTTCTCTATAAATCTCATCCCAAATTGCCTTTACCTTATAAGTGACCCCACATGCACATTGAACACTTTTCGACCACCAAAACGTGTTTCTTCATCAAGTTTTCCAGTCAGGATCTCCCCCAATGCCGTCGTCCAAACAAAGAGCACCGCTCTTGATGGAGCCTGATTCCCCCATATGTTCCCATGTGAAGGAGATAATGTCATCTAGAATTAGCACGTCATAGAATGATTAAAATCAACCACCCCACACTGGGACATTGTCCACTGCAGTTTGTCTACACCACTGTCTTTTGTTGCACCATTTTGTCCTTATTTTAATACGTACAACCTAGCACAAAAGGAGGTAAAGTGATCTGCCTCAAGACTGTGCCGTGTATAAACTCCACTTCCCATTGAGGCGAGCCATTTAAGAGCTGTAAGTTGTCTTCCATTGATGCTTCCTTCACCCCAGAAACGTTAGATAGGTTGGGGCAAGCTTCTTTGAGGGGCTGATCTTTGCACCATACATTAAAACTAGCCCCATTAAGAACAGTAGCAAAAGCCCTTGTGAAAACATTTACACAACACATGATCCCAGGAAATGAATAGACTCTTTCCATAGAAAATCTTAGGTATCCATATAGTGATTATGGCCATACATACATGCATAAATAAACAATCACCTGACGATCCCCTTGCACTTTGTAAGACTGCAAAGAGTTGTTTCCTTCCTTCTCTAGTGTACGCAGCCCTATTTTTCAAATTGTTTCCACCTGTCAAATTCTGTAAAAATAAAATAAAATACATAGTTCAGATAACCACTAACAAGACCGTGTGAACCATTTAAATGGTTGGACTTAACTGCCAACAGCAATGCTGCTAAATTAAGTTTTGGGTGAACTTCTAATGTTTTGATGTGCGGTAAGGGATAAACTGCTTCTCCACCCTGCTGAGAAAGGATGAGAGGAATATCGATTGCTTTGATCGCTGCAGCAAAAATTTTTGAGGAATCTCAGTTAGCGCAGTATACTCGTGGTATATGACAAGGAGCAAGATAAATTGCCAACAAAAAGTAGTTTTCATATTTATGCAGATGGCCGTATTGTTAGCAGAAGTGTAAATGCAAGCACTGCATGGCATAGGCGACAGTGAAAAAAAGAATTCAATCTGTGTCCTAGAATTTTCAACAGCCTGGAATATGCTTTTACCGAGTAATGATAGGAGTAACGGAGCAGAAGTCATGATAACAATACAATGACAGAACAGAGAAATATTACATCCGGTCAGTACATTTATGGGGAAAACAGCATGTAGCAGCAACTGACTTATATTGCTTTGCAAAATGTGAGAACAACAATAGGAGTGAAAACCAGCATTTTTCATCATATCAGAGTTATTGTCCTTTCCATGGTAAAGACAGAAAAAGTGCAAATGAATATGAAGCTAACCAGCAGGCTCAAAAAAATTTGCTTGCATTGGAGGTCTATTAGGATTAAGTGTAACTCGTGTTTTCCACACTTGAAGAGTTCCATCCTTGGAAAGAGTCACAAGTAACCGCAATATTGGGAGCCAAGCAACTGCTGTTATTGGTTGGGAACCCACTTGTGTACTGAAATTGCAATAAGACTTGGTCGTTAGGATAAGAGGAACAAGTGATAATATCATATAGGTAATCAAGTACAACTGCAACCACATTCAAAATCTTAGAACAATCTAAAGCACTAGACCAAGAAGCCAATCTCCTTATGAAGTTCTGACCATCAATCCTCTAAGCCCTGTTTGGTTTCACAGATGGTCTCAACTCATCTCATCTCAACATCTAGACACCATTCAAACACAAACACTTTTCAATCTCAAATTTTCAACTTTTTCATATAATCATTACAACTTTCCAAACTTCCAAACAAAACACAAAAACAACTCAATTTTTCCAAATCCCAAATTAAAAAATTATAGTCTAACAATATTTTAACTTTATAATATTTTTATTCAACTTTTTCTCTCCCTTTCTAAAATCCCATAAAGCATCTTAACTCAAACTATTTCCCTACTATTCACAAACTATCTCACTACTATTCACAGATTTCTCATCTCATCTCATGTGTGTAACCAAACAAGGCCTAAGAATTTCCATTCGACAAACTAGATTGATCTACAATAGGGCTCATTCACTGTGAGAATCATCATATAAGTAGTAAACATACAAAGACCTAAAAATTACCACGGGCTGGACCAAAAAGCCCCTCTTGATTGGCCTTGGATCAAGGCCCTTTTCGAGAGCTTCCAAAGCTATGATGACATCTAATTGATTATCAATGACATCAAAGTCTTTTACTTAGAACCGAAAAATTTCAGGGCCAATAATGAAATGCTCTTAGCAGCCAGCTGGACATCATAAGATCGCTTGGAATCGAGCTTCCAAATTAATTTTCGGGAACTTTTAACTTCAAAATGTAGAGGTGAAAAATCTCAAGCAACCAAAAACTAAGAAATAAGTTAGAGCGTAAAATATTACAAGTTGTTTGATAATATGAACCTTAAGGGATTCTTGGGGGACTGAGATGAGATGAGAATTTTGTGAATAGTAGTAAAATGATTTGTGAATAGTGAAATTGTTTAAATTAAGATGTTTTATTAGGTTTTGAAAAAGGAGAGAGAAAAAGTTAAATAAAAAATATTAAAAAGTTCCAATATTGTTAGAATATAATTTTTTTTCGAAATTTGAGGAAGTAGTATTATTTTTTGTGTTTTGTTTGGAAATTTGGGAAAGTTGTAATGATGAGATGAAAAAGTTGAATATTTGAAATTAAAAAAGTGTTTGTGTTTGAATGATGTTTGGGAAGATAATTATGAGAAATTTTGAGATGAGATGAGTTTCCGAAACAAGCCTTATAAGTATGCAAATGCAACCACGAAAAACTTACATTCCAATCATACTAGGTCTCTCAGTTGACACGTCCCATGCCAAAAGTGTGCCCCGTCGATCACCAACAAAAACCCATTCCAATGTTGGATGAAAAGCAAACGCACCAGCACCAATGAGTTTTATAGTGTTGTCAACTGCAGCCATAATAAAGAGTTCAACAAATATATAAGCCATTTTAGTGTAGATAATACACAAAATCCTCTACATGAAGATTCAGCATAGCTTCCATCTCACGTTGTAGTGTGTAATGAACAGCATAGGTATGGATGTTGTATGCCCGAATCAAACCATCTGCGTAAGCCACATACTGCAGAGGAAAGCCAAAAAAAAAAAGTAGTTTATAATATCACAAGACAAAAAGGCCGAGTAGACTGGACATATAATCTAGCAAAATACCTTTCCAGGAACCAACAAAGAAAATAGACCATTTAAATCAGAAAACATATGTACGATACCAGAACAGGGAGGCGAGGATGGCAGGCAAGATTGACAATAGGTTTCTTCAAGTCTGTCTTAATTTTAGTTGGCGCCCTTCCTCCTTCAATAGTTCCCACAACTTCACGCATGCAAAAGGTTAAAAATTAAAAACTAATGTAGCAGAGTTGGATGTATCCAAAGTTCATAAGTCCACCACGAATAAGGCCTCGTTTGTTTTCAATTATGAGATGAGATGAGTTGAGATAAAAAATGAAAGTTGAATAAAATATTGTTAGAATATATTTTTTTAATCTTATTTTTGTTTTGAGATTTGAAAAAGTTAAATTGTTTATTTTATTTTGTGTGGAAATTTGGGAAAGTTATAATAATTAGATGAGATGAGATAAGAATAGTTGTAAAAACAAACGAGGCCTATAATATATGATTTATTAATGATAAAAGAAACCAACCAACCTACCTGTCACACTCATCCTTTTGTGAAATCCAAAAAACACAACAGGTTGGAGAGGTGTCAAAGCAAGATGAACTTCGGTATCAGGAGAAATCTGTTCCATCTTCTTTTCAGGAGAATGCAACACGCAAGTTTGCTCAGCATCAAAATCACAAGAACGAATTGTACAATCCTACAAAAAAGTGGAATCATATATGGTACATAAACATTAGAAAGTTTCATACACATGAAAACATAAATTGCAACTCAGGAACATGAATTGGAAATCTCATAAATAAACCATGTTCTAAAATAGAACTTCATGCTAAAAAGTGTGAAACAAAATAATCAGAAAAGACTTGAAATAATAGCAGCAACAAAAATTCAAGACATGGTAAATTAAATGAAACTCAAAACATTTATCCCTATTGATACACCAATTAATCGTGCATCAAATTCCTTCACAACCACAAAATAAACTCTTTGAGATAAGTATGAAATTAAAAGAAAATTCATTGGTTTCCACAAACCTTAAATCTCTGAAGTTAATAGCAATTTTTCCAAGTAATAGCCACCTTCAATTCTCATTTCTTATAAAGAGATTTGTAAAAAGAATGGAATATTCTTACCAGGATAGTACTCCAAGACAACTGTCCTAGCAGTTTTTTTCTACTTTTTTTCCTGGAGTTTGAAAACTTTCCTATTGCATAATGCAAACTCTGTCAAAAGGGCACGACTAATTCCAGCTCGATGAAATGTTTCTTCTTTCTTTCTCCTTTTTTTCCCCCGGGGGGGAGACTAATTGAGTAAATGTGCAAGGACTGAGCAGGCCAAGTTGCAGGTCTACCAACAAGCATGATCACAAACCTTTTTTTTTATAAGTACACGGTAGTATTAATAAGGATAGGCATAGCCCAAGTACACAAGTAGTTATACAAGAGATAAGACCTATCTAGGTTGTTATCGAAGAAAGAAAATCAAGTACATTTAGGCAATTAAAATCTACAGCTATGGCCCAAAGAAATAAGGTGCGAAAAAATAAAGCACAAAGCTCCTCTAGTGTTCACTCATTGTCTTCGAATGTCCGCTCGTTACGCTCTTGTCATATGCACCACATAATGCAAGTAAGGACTATCTTCCACACAGCTTTTGTTTGTGAAGTACCACCCGGCATCACCCACCTGGCCAATAACAACCACTACGGCAGGCATCACCCAATTTAACCCTATTCGACTTAACACTTCACTCCACACCGCACTCATTGTCTCACAATGTAGCAAGAGATGATCCACTGTCTCGCCAACTTTCTTGCACATACAACACCAATCTGAGATAATTACCCAACGCTTTCGCAGATTATCAATAATCAGAATCTTACCCAGGGTCGATGTCCAAGAGGAGAAGAGTGCTTTGGGAGGTGCCTTATTCCTCCACAATCTTCTCCATGGGAAATGAGTATTTGGTAGAAGTGTAGGGACTTGTAGAAGGATAGAACCAAGAAAGTACCCTTACCAGCAAGTGTCCATCATAGTTTATCGTCCCACAATCCATTCAGCTTCATAGAATACACTAGGCTGAAAAAAGCCCCAAAACTGTCTATTTACCAATCTTGGGCTGCCCTACTAAAGGTGACATTCCATTGGACTTGATCCCCTGAACGAACCATAAGGTCCACTACCGAAGCTTCTTGATCACATGCCACTCGGAAAATGGAAGGGAAAGAGTCATTTAGAGCCTCCTCTCCACACCAAATGTCCCTCCAAAATTTTATACAAGTACCCTCCCCCACCATAAATTTAGTATGGTGAGTAAACACCCCCACCCTCGTCTGATTTGCTTCCAAACCCCCACACCATAGGACCCATTCCCCTCTCTAGTACACCAAACCCCCTCCCAAAAAATAAACTACCAT
>QEOT01000705.1:59758-74385 GCA_003123785.1 Pterocarya stenoptera
GATCTAAAAATATTTTTTCAGACATAAATTATAATATAATTAAAATTATAAATTAAAATTTATAAATACCTCAACTCATTATAATTATATTTTGACTATATCCCACATTGATTAAATATGATTATTGTATTGCCTTGACCTCCTATATAAATGTTGGTCTAGGAGGCCAAGGCAATCCAATAACTTGAATACAATTTTAAGTTTTTAATAAATTGTATATATCTACACAATATATTTATATATATAAAAATAAAAAAATAAAAAAAATATTTTTTTATATATGTGGAGCGGAGCGGGGGGCAATAGGTCCCACATTGCTTAAATATGACTATTGTATTGTCTTAGTCTCTTATATAAAGATTGGTTTAAGAGGCCAAGGCAATCCAGTAACTTGAATATAATTTCAAGTCTTTAATAAATTGTATATATCTATATACAATATATTTATTTATATATATGTATATAAAAAAAATAATATATGTGGAGCGAGGCCCCTCTGAGGTCATCCTGCCCCATCCCACGGTAGTCTTTCTCCCTGCGGGGCGAGGGCGGGATATCGAGGTATAGGCACCTGCTGTCCACCCCTACAAGATACATATGGACAAGAAGTACTTCAAATATGGGTAATTTTAGGATAGAATTCTTCAAATCTTAGTAATTGTTAATAATTAGATGCATGATTTTATGTTTTACTATAACTAATCAATATATAACTCAGAGCATATAATGCATTAAAAACCAATAAATTTTGTAGGGATGACTGTAAAGACCTGAACTATTAATTATTCAATAAAAAATATTGGTAGTTTATTAAACTATATATATAATCCCATGAAGTGAACCTATAAAAGTGGTCTGGCAAGTGAAATAGCCATGAGTCTAAGACAAAAATGTTTGCAGGTCATGTGTAACAGTGGGCATGCATGCTCATGCAGGTCTTCGAATTACCCATCGAAATCAGCAAAACCATTAGGAGAAACAGCCATCTTCATTCCCATCTATTATCGATGGATAATATATAAGAAAAGATTCCTTAGTTGATGCTTAAAACTTTAGAGTCTCAAATAAAAAATATATATATAACGAATTAAGTGATGTTTCAGTATTTATTTTATTCTTGTTAGAAATATTAGATCAAAATACGTAGCAGAAGCGATATTACCTTGTTGGCCAATCGTAGATCTAGTGCGGTTGTTCCACGGATTTTCCGTCGCTGTTGTTGTTCATTCAAAATCCTCCTATGTCGATGGTGAAGTGTGCTACATGGCAAGACAAAAGCAATACCCATATATTCTACAGTCTAAGTAACGAGACTAGAGAGGATTCTTTAAGAGAGAGATTTTCACTTGTATCAATCATTTATATTTTTCACTAAGGGGATAAGGGTTATATATATAAACTTTCCATTTTATAACCCACGGCTGGGCTTAAATGCGCAGCCATAATGCACATATAATGTGCAAAGCATAACTGCTAGGCATATGAATAGCAGGGGTGCTCACTATGGGTGTCCCTATATTACATCTCTAACTCACATATAATAGGCAAGACCTCAGGTTTGCATATCTTAATAATCAATATGTTTTCAATCTTGTTCATACTAATAAATAGGTTGTGTGACCATCGACCACACCTGTAAAAAAAAATATGAGCATTATATCAAATCTTTCTAAAAGAAGATCAACATAGCAACATCCCAAAAAATATCTCGCTATATCCTGACTCATTTGGTCATATCATACTAAGCATCCATAATCTCTCTTGAGTCTGAATGACTCAGAGCAATGCTTAATCTTCATAAAACTGATGCACTCACAGTTATTTCTCAACTCCCAAAAAATAACATAACTTGTCGTTAGTGAATACACATCATTTTGAATGACTCATGTCATTCAGTTTCAGTCCAATCGTTTTTCAGCAATATCTCTTTCGACTGCATCATTCATGACAATAAATAACATACCAAAGTAGCAGACACTAAAATATCAATCTCGTGACATAGTCAAAAGTCTCCTAAGAGTATAAATAAATTAAGGTCATCAAGTATGACCTATATGACTCACACAGTGAGGAATAAAGGATATACTTAGCTTTATTGTTGGTCGTAAAAGCACATTTAATATAAAATACATACTATAGTGGAGTTCTCTTTACAAAAATAAAGAACGTATATCTAATATCAATATACCTACAGATTTTAGTCTAGTCGCTATCTCAACGCCTAACCTGAGTTTTTCCATTTGCTTGATATCCGAAGCGCCAAAGAAAATCTCGTATCTGGCTAAACCACATGCTACATGGATTGTAGGTAACTATGCACGATCCTTTTAAATATGATGGACCTCATTTTAGCTCCCACTAAGGCGACATATCTTTTGTATCTTACAACTTATCCATTTCTGGATTAGTACTGAGTAACATATTGTCTCATATTTACTCGTTACCCCTTGATAGCACCAAAGGTGATCACTCGTGTGAGTGATCCAATTTATGCATGTCGACATACATTTTTCACCATAACTCCCAAACTTATGGTAACTGTGTGTGTTTACCAAAAAATGCTTTCAACCATGCCACATGATCATAAAACAAAATCAATTTCATGTGCACGACGAGCAATAACATGATAGAGATAAATCACTTGGTCAACTAAAAATAATCAAACCACAACTCTCAAGTGATATTTTAGGACCATTTCTCTCTATGGGCATTCTCATGTGTAGTAACTTTTCAAAATATGATCATACCAAGAGACTATACTTTTATATATAAAAGTCATTTACACAATCATAAAGTCAACGATGACTCATCACGAATCTCATTTAAAGTCAAACTCACAATATAAATCTTAGATTCTAATCAGCAAGTCCTATTACAACTTTTAAGAATCTACAAGGTGATCACAAATATCATTAAGCAAACTTAATGTGTGACTTCATATGAATTTTCTGTATTCAACAAAAGCATGTGAGATAGCCATAATTCATTTTTTATTAAGTGTAAAACTATTAGGGCCTTTGCCCCAAAAGACAATCACAATAATCTAATCATTACTTTTAATGACTTGTCCAATCGCATCACAAACTCACTTAATTAAGTAAGCCGTATTTTCCCCATAACAAAATCTCAACCTCTAACTCTCGTGAGCAAACCATAATGGAAACATCAAATAATATAGGCAAAACTAGATTATTTAGTATTTTCCATCTCATTAATTGTCTATGGATTTTGAACAATAATTCCTAGAAACTATTTTTCTTGTAAACAGTCTTATAAGACATAAAGTCTGAGTTACTTTTCATAAACCCATGTTCACTACCTCGTAGTATGAAAAACTATTCAATAGGCAACAATTAATTATCTAAGACAACCATATCATCATTTCTCTTTGGATGATACTTTTCTAAGATTGTTAACAACGTTCAAAGAACCTCATTTTATTCAATAGGTCGTCAATAAAAACGACTAGATACATTGGGTATCTTTGAATAGATGGTTTGTTTAGGCCTCATGTTAACAGTACCAACAATAATCATTTGCTTTTTGTACCAAACAATACAAGCAAAAAGCATGCGCTCACAATATTATGCACATAAATATCACAAAAAGCTAACCATCTAATTCTCCTACTAGAATCAATTATTTGACTCTTTCAAGAAAAGTTCTAATAAATTTACAATCAATGGTTATCTAAAAAAAACTCAACTAATGTCAAGAAATAGATTTATACCTCTATCAACTTTACTTTTCATTTGTCAATCAGATCAATGACCCCAGGTTGGATCATATGAGTGAAGTGAATCTAAAATTCTATGTTCGGATTCTTACTATGTGAATTCAGTACCTTTAGTGGAGTCATATTATAAATATTATTTTCTAGTCTCTAAATGACTAGAGATTATTGATATATAGCTACCACGTTATTTATTAAGATCTTTATATTCTATAAATTTTTGGGAGTTACCATCACTAGTGGTACACCATCATTCAAAGGTATACTAATACTAGTTGTTGAATTACTCCCACTATTTTCGGCGACCTTTTATAAAAAAATTTGAAAATATTAATATTAAGGTAATGTGGAATGAAACGTAATTAAGCGTTCTTTTCAAAAATTAAGTGTTACAAAAATTCACAATACCCCACCCTCACCGAAAATACCGAAAATACCAGTAATTTTCTTGACTCAACAAAAAATGAGCAAACTTAGATTCTCTTGATTTTTAATAAAATTCATGTTGAACAAAATATTCATTCATCTTTTCTTAAATGTGAATGAACTTGATTTAAGGACGACAAGTCAGAATTAAGGCCGCAACTCCATATTACATCAACCCAAGGGTGATGTAACAACTGCTTTATGCCATAATTCATTTATAAATCCATTCTGAGCAAGTCATTAAATTGTGAAATAATTGTACTCATCATATGACTCATACGATTTTGATTTTAAAAAAATTAGAATCACATTTATATGATGAAATAATATTTTTATTATTCCATGTATAGAAACTTTCACATATAAAATGCTCATATTGCATTTTTTCGTTGACTCTACTAAATAGAAAATGCTCATATTGCATTTTCATGGCAACCCATCTTACATCAGTGTAACCACGAGCAAGCTTTTTAGGCTTAATTGAGTCGTACATAATTATTCAGACCTTTTTTCACAATTACCATAAAATCTCCAAAGTACTTGGTATTATATTGCTCTAAAGGGGTGTTCTTAAGTTTATATATATGCAAAAACCTATTTGTAGAGATAATGAAAACTTGAGCAAAATTACCAGTACTAATACTACAGAGAGGTGCACTGATAAAACATTTAAAATGAATGTGCCAATCAAGAATACCCTCAACACTCTTGCACACTTAAATTTTAATGTCCTTACTTGCAGGACATATTAGCAAGTTTTAAAAAGTATGTGCTTATTTATGAGTTAATCTAAGTTGCTTCAAGATCATAATACTCAACCTCACATATAAAAGCAATTAATCTTTGCATTACAAAAAATGATGTCCAACTTTTGTTATTATCCACAAGTTTTTAAAGGCAAAATAGTAGTTTAACTCTATCTAATAGTTGATCCCTTCAACTTTTATGAAAGTTATAATGCATGCGTTCCATGCTCACTTTTGATTTTACTCTAGACTTTTCAGAGGTTTTTATGGTAATGTTGGTTTAAGACTATCTAACACTCATAAGAATCTTCATTGGTTTCCAACTATTGCTCAAGGAGGAGATTGATGCGACAATTTAGTTGCATACACAATCTCTAAGCTTTATTCTCACTTATATCAAAGTTACTAACTTATGCGCATTTAATTGCACACACATCTAAGAAATTTATCGCGTCAATTTAAAGACTAATTTCAAAAATTAACCTAACAAATACAAGTGATAAAATAAACTCACATATTACATATAATCACAATACATGCACAAAAATAATCACATTTGATCTAAATATTTATTATTTACAAAAAATAATAATATAAGCAATAAAATGCCTAACAAATGCAATAAAATGATCTCATGATATCATGGTATGTATGCATTTAATAACCATAATCACATGCAAAAAATAATTTCAAATAAATATTATGTGCCACAATTACATGCTGATTTAAATAAATAAAATTAGCATATATACTAACAATAAGTTTTAGCCCAATGGTTAAGATCATTGTTCTCGTGTAAAAGGTCTTGGGTTCAAAACATCACAAAGCCCTTTAGCTAAATAAAAATACTTCCTCCAGCACCACTTGGCCCAGCTAAAGTTAGTGGGCCGCACCCTCTCTAGTGCCCAAATGCAGAGCATGCCTTTTGACTGTTGGGCTCACGGCCCAGTTCACCTAGAGGCCTATTTCTTTAAAGAAACTGGAATGTGTTTTTGCTTTTTAAAAACGAAGGAAACTGGATTAAAACAAAACTAATTAAAAATAAGCATATACTAGTTTTGAGCCCAAACCCGTTTTATCAATAATAAAAAAAAAACCTTAATTGTTCATCTTCTACCTTCGTAACCTTCCTACGGTTACAGTTTAATAGAAGAAAACTTATGGCTTCCATTAGTTGCGCTGCAGAGGATATGAATGTCAATGCTGAAGTTCTTAGCAGCAACGTAGAGACATGGCGATGCTTCCACAAGTGGTACAGTTTGCAGCTGTACGCAGGCACTGCCTATGCACAACACCATTGGCAGCGCACTGCATCCAGCTGGTGCTGCGTAGAGCCTTGTGCGACTCTGAACCTAACTAGTGCTGCCCTGCTCCATATGTGGCGCTGGACACTAGTGAGGGCAGAGCCACGAGCAATGCAGCATGGTGTTGCAGGTAGCTCTAGCCTCTACCTCTCAGTTGCATTGTAGAGCAACCATTCATGGCAGCTTTGCTGCTTCCCAGCACTGTTCCACCATGATGCGCCTCACTAGGGGTGTACCCAATCCGGTTTGATCCGGTTTTAGACATATTTTAGAACTGAATTTATATATATCAGTTTTGAGATTTGAATAACCGATACTGCACTAGTTATATCCATAAACCGATATTTTCGATTTTTATCGGTTCCGATCTAATTTTTTCAGTATATTATATAATATATATATTAGAATATATAATAATATAGTGATAATATATTGTAGTATATTATAATATATATTATAATTGTATTATAAACTATAGTGATATATTATAGTATATTATAATATATAGTGATATAGTATTAGTATAATTACTAATACAATAGACTATACTAATAATATATAGTTATTTATAGAGGATTTTTAAATTTAATCTTATATTAATTAGTAATTTTTCATATAATATAAAATTATTTTCTATATAATTATATATAAAAATATTTTATACAATATAAAAATTAAAAAAATTATATATATGAGTATTAGAAAAAGGAAAATCGAAACTAGACCGATTTCGATCGGTTTTGAGAAAAATAGAACTGATACCGAACCAGACCAAATCCACCAATTCGGTCCGATCCAGTCTGGTCCGATTTATTGGTTCACCAGTTTTCTTTTCACCCCTACGCCTCACTGTCATGGTGCTGCTCTGCCGTACAAGTTGTAGAACAATGGATCTCATACGTAGCACTTCGTGTGGCAGTGCTAGTTGTTGCACCACCATACACAGCACTGCATGCGACAGTGCTAGTTCCTACACCATCCTTGTCGGAGAGAAGCGGCCAAGACTAGAGCAACACCTACTGGTACGAGCTTATGCCTAACGTGTAGCACCGTGGTGTTACAGCGTTGCTTAGCACGCAACACCTCGTGGGGCGCTGCTTGTCACATAGCAACGCGTTGGGCGAGCACCTCGTGGGGCACACAGTGCCATTGGGTGCTCGGGGGCAAATGACAGCCCATGGGTCATTTGGCAGCGCTGCTCTTGCACTGGTTGCAGAATGCCACACTCCGTTGTGGATGAAACAGAGCTTGATGAGTTGAGCGCAGCCCTTTGTCTCGTGCAACATAGAGGTGGTTATTTCACCTTTTACAGTGTCCGTGGAACACCTTGCGTGCTTTGCCAATTTATGTACTAAGGGGTTGTTGCCACTTGCGATGTTCCGACTTGCACAACACTTTAAAATGGTGCAAACCTCCTCTAGTTGCGATGACTCTCAAGCAGTCATGTTTTCGTGACAGGAAAATTTTTCTCATAACAGAAAAATGATTTCCTTAAAGAAAATCACAAGCACGTAAAAACTTAAATCAGGAACAACCGATTTCGCTCTGATACCAATGTTAGAAACACTAGATCAGAATATGTAGCAGAATCGATATTACCTCGTTGATAAATTGTAGATCTAGTGTGGTTGTTTTACGAATTTTACATCATCATTTTTGTTTATCGAAAATCCTCCCGTATTGATAGTGAAGCGTGCTACGTGGTAAGACCAGAACAACGCTCACATATTCTACAGTTTAAATGCCGGAACTAGAGAGGATTTTTTGAGAGAGAGATTTTCACTTGTACCAATTATCTATATTTTTCACTAAGGGGAGAGGGATTATATATATAACCCTTCCATTTTGTAACCCATGGCTGGGCTTAAATGTTTAAAGCCCAACCATAATGCATATATAATGTGCCAAGCATAACTGCAAGGCAAATGAATAGCAAGGGTTGCCCCTTTGTTACAATTCTATTACCATTCATACATTCAAGAGAATATTAAATTATAATAAGTATTATAGAGATCACTCAATGCATATATCAATATCTATTCTACTTGAAAATTTTAAATTTGAACAACAATTTAATGAGGGTCTGTATGTATCTAATTAGTACTGGATGGATGGATAAGAATTGAAGCTAGGAAAATGCCAAGCTTGCATGTGAGCTCATTTAAGGCAGCAGCCTCCTATCTAATTTATTGATCTGGCCGACTCCCTCTAAACTTAGCCACAAAGTTCTTCATAGCTATTAAGGCATATATACAACTTGAACAGTACTAGCTATTAAAGCACTACTTGTCCGTATCTTCCCGCTTCTGTCACTTGCATGCAGCTGAAGATTGAGGAATGTGACCACTTTAAAGGGCATTGCCCGAATTTAATGAAAACGACAATAAATTAATTATTAACTCTTTCCTTCCTCCCAATAATTCTTAGATTTTTATGAGGAAAAAATCTTGTTTACGGTTCTGTTGTATAATATTCTGGTGATCTGTTCTTCGCTGAGGGAAGTGTAGCAATCTTACAAAGGTAGTTGCAAGGTTAAGGGGAGAGACTAGAGAGAGTTCAGAAAAATTCATTCATACCAAGTACTACTGCTGAGGAGCCATAGAAATAACACACACACACGCATATATATGTATAAGAAGATTGATATATGGTAGGTAGTAAGTAAGCAGCTTCTCTGGAACTCCCTCAATAAGGCTGAAAAAGAAATGTATCATCGATCTTATATTCCTTTTGTTTGCTTCTAGAAGCAGCCATCATTGTTTTCCGGTCCCCACTTAATTAATTTAATTAATTTCCTTCGTTCCCATAATTCTCTTCTTTAATTCTTTTTTCTGTTTTCTCATTTTATAAGTGGAATTACCCAAATATATACTTTCAAAACGAAGTGAAAACATATATGCAAAGCAGATCATGATCACAGGCGGGCGGAGCCAAGACTATGGTTGTAAACTGCTGATCATTAAAGGAACTGTACATGTGAATGATAATGATCGGATACTAACTATTTTTTTTTTGGGGGGGGGGGAGTATTATGATGAGTGCCCTACCCGTCTCCAAGTTAAATTTGGAGACAGCATATGCCTTATTTGGAAAGAAAAGTGCAAGCTGTGGTGGAGAAACATTGGCCAGCTTTGAAGCTGCAGAAGCCTCGATCTTTGAGAATTCTCACTCATTTTTGTCTGCAAGTTGCCTTATCCTATGCTTCTTGATCTGTTGTTATGGAACACACAAATTAGATGGGTCCTGCTCCGATAGTCAAGCAGGCCTCCAATTAGGAATCTAGGCCCTCGAATCTGTGAAAGAAAGGGGGGAAAAAAACAATGTTTCGAGTGGGGTATCGATCGAGTTGAGTTTCGAATCTTATGAACATTGAAATTTTGTAATCATATTACTGTACGTACGTAGCCAGCCCTTGGTGGAGGACGGTGCACCAGTACCTCCTCAACTCAAGATCTAAAGGCTCCAAATCTGAGTACTGTTTAGCTGAATCATTAAGTGGTCCAAAGTCTAACCGAAAGCCTAACCTCAGTTACTCTGTACGTAGTCTTCTCTTTACTATTGCGGGAAAAAAGAGAAAAGAATATTGTCATTCTTCTTCCATCAGAATTGCATGTACTTGTGGATCAGGTTCTAATGGAAAACAGAAACAGAGAATAAAGAGAAAGTGTAGTACTAGAAAATGATTGTCTCTCACACACCTTGTGTGCTTTACACAGGGTCTATTTATACACAGATGATGAGGAATATTCCTTCTAACAGAATGATACACGTATACAATTTATTCTAGAGTATCTGCTACAGTAGCTGAGCTGGCCTTCTCCTCTGCGATGAGTTTGTTATTGCTAATATGCCCCGGCGAGCCAAGCAGTCCTGGAAGTACTGTGAGGCTCGATCTGAGTGTGCAAAATCTGGCAGTGGACAGCGGCTTAGTGAGAACATCTGCTATTTGATCTTTGCTTGAGAGAAAAGAGACCTGGAGAGCCTAGTTGTGAATGCAATCCCGAACAAAATGAAATCAATGTCAACATGTTTTGTTCTAGAGTGCATTACTGGATTAACAGATACGTAAGTAGCCCCCAAATTATCACAGTAGAGGATGGGAACCTTAGACAGAAAAATTCCCAGTTCTGAAAGTAAAGACTGAACCCAGATAAGTTCACAAGTCGCATGAGCTAAGGCCTTATACTCAGCCTCAGTACTAGACCTAGCAATAGTTGCCTGTTTCTTTGAGCTCCAACAAACCAGATTTTTACCATAGTACACACAATAGCCCCCTGTGGATTTTCTGTCATCCGGACACCCTGCCAAGTCGGCGTCGGAAAAGGCAGACAGAATTGGGGAGGGGGAAGGTGTGATGCACAAACCATAGTCCAGTGTTTGTTTTAAATAGTGTAAAATATGCTTTACAGATTGCCAGTGAGAAACACAAGGGGCATGCATGAACTGACAGACCCGATTTACTGAGAAAGCTAAATCAGGTCTAGTGAACAGCAAGTATTGAAGACTTCCCACCACACTCCTATAGAGTGATGGGTCTTCCATGGAGGTAGAATCAAAAGCCAAAAGTTTAGTGGAGGGTGTCATTGGAGTACCCAGCGGCTTGCAATTAGCCATATTAGTCTTCTTGAGTAAATCAAGAATATACTTCTTCTGAGACAGAACAAGACCAGTAGAAGTGCGCTGACATTCAATACCCAGAAAATAGTGTAGAGCACTTAGATCTTTCAAAGGAAATTCAACACTGAGCAATTTAATAAGCTGGGTAAGAACATGTGAATCGGAACCAGTGAGTATCACGTCGTCTACATAAACAAGAAAGTATATGACCACTGATTGACGACGGTAAATGAACAATGATGTATCAGACTTGGATATAACAAAACCTAATTCAACCAATTTTCTACTTAACCGAGCATACCACGCACGAGGAGTCTGTTTGAGGCCATATAAAGCTCGATTGAGCTTACACACATAATGAGGAAACTGGGGATGAACAAACCCCGTAGGCTGAGACATAAACACAGATTTATCAAGTGATCCATGCAAAAAGGCGTTTTGCACATCTAATTGATGGATCGACCATTGAGCAGAAATTGCAACAGAGAGAACCAACCTGATAGTTGTAGGTTTCACTACTGGACTGAAAGTTTCTGTATAATCCAAACCTTCGAGTTGACTGTAGCCTTTGGCTACTAGTCGTGCTTTACGTTGCTCGATGGTGCCATCCGAGAGAAATTTTGTTTTAAAAATCCATCTGCATCCCACAAGATTCTGAGAAGAAGTAGGAGGGACTAAGGTCCAAGTGTTGTTGGAGAGAAGAGCATCAAATTCGAGTTGCATGGCTTTCCTCCATTTGGGAAATTTGGACGCCTCAGTGACAGAAGACGGTTCATCAGGAATGGCAGTGAAGGTGACATGGGCGTGAGGCTTGGGCCAAGCAATGGTGCCGTCGGTTCGGATTTTAGGAAAGTGAAGATGAGATTTGGAGCGAGTTTGGATATGAGGAGCAGGTGAAGGTTGCGATGGGGAAGACAAAGGAGATTCTGGAAGATTTGATTGTGCCCTAGGGGAAGGGAGAGACAGACGAGGGGAGTTAGTGGACTCCTGAGCAGAATGTGAGGGGATGGACTGTGGGCCATGAGTGTTGGACTGAGAAAAGGAAGACTGTGAAGGAGACCTGGGCCTTGAATGTGTACAAGGTGGGCTCGGGACAGAAGGTGGGCGAGACTCAGTTGATCGTAGAATAAGTGGATTGGGCAGGCAAGATTGAGTTGTCAATGATGGATTTATCGTGGGTTGCTGGAACGGAAAAACATTCTCATCAAATAAGACATCACGTGAAACATACATTCGAGATGTTGGAAGGTGAAAACACAGATATCCATGGTGAGCATAACTATACCCAAGAAAAACACAGGGAATTGAACAATAGTTCATTTTGTGTTTATTGTAGGGTCGGAGGTTGGGCCAACAAAGACATCCGAATGTTTTTAAGAAAGTGTAGTTAGGACATTTATTCCTCAATATTTCAAAAGGGGATTTATTATGTAACACATATGTGGGAAGTCGATTGATTAAGTAAATTGCAGTAGTGAATGCATCAGACCAATATTTCTGAGGTGAGGAGGAATGAGCAAGAAGGGCTAGCCCTGTCTCAACAATGTGCCGATGTTTTCTCTCGACTGAGCCATTTTGAGAGTGTGCATATGGGCAAGATAGGCGATGTGAGATGCCAAAAGAATGTAAAACAGTGGTAAGAGACCGAAATTCTCCACCCCAATCAAATTGTAAGGCACAGATTTTTGTATTAAGTAATTTTTCAACATGATTTTTGAAAGATAAAAAGACATTAACTACATCAGATTTATAGTTTAATGGAAACATCCATGTAAACCAACTGTAGTCATCAACAAAAGACAAGTAATACTTAAATCCACCCCGAGATAACATGGGAGCAGGACCCCAGACATCAGCAAAGAGCAGTTGAAGAGGAGCTGTGTTTCGAGAGTGAGATGGAGCATATGGAAGCTGATGGAGTTTTGCTTGACAACATGAGGAACATAGTCCAGTATTTGAAGAAGACTTCACGGGTAGAGAGAGTTGTGATATTATTCTGTGAACTAACTGCATGGAGGGATGACCCAAACGCACATGCCATTGAAAAGGAGAGACTCGAGAGCTGGTGAGAGCTTGATGAGAAGTTGACGCAAAGGGGAAGATATACATCCCATTGCTAGTAGGACCTCGCAGAAGTATTTTCTTGGTGCATGAGTCCTTCACATAGAAACAAGATGAGTGAAATTCAAAGAAAACACAATTATCTTCACAGAATTTTTTTACAGAGATTAAATTTTTTGAAATTGATGGAACATGGTAGAGTTGAGAGAGAAGAAGATTGCCAGAAGTTGAAGGGACAGTGGAGCTGCCAACATGATGAATGGGCAGAGAGTTTCCATCGCCTACACGCACTTGCTCATCTCCTTTATACTCAGAGGGATTCAAAGAGAGATTAGAAAAATTGTGAGTGAAATGGTGAGTAGTTGCAGAGTCTGGATACCGGTTATTGTCGACCAAGGAAGCAGTGTCATTAGTAAATGATGGTGCAGAGGTGTAGTTGGCTAATAAAGAGGGAGGGGGAGGAGATTGATAGCTGTGATCAAACCTATAGTAACATTGGAGGGCAGTGTGACCTTGTCTATGACAAACTTGGCATGAGGGACGATTAGGGGAGAAATGAGAAGGGGTGAACCGACCACCATTACGAGCACGACTGCCATGACGCCCTCTGTGACCTCCTCTGCCTCGAGATGTGCCTCTTCCTCTGTTACTGAAACTGGTGGTGTTTGTGGTAGTGGAGTTGGCCGAAAATTCAGGAGAAGTAGTGAGGGTTGTCTGTTGGTGAGAGATTCTGGATTCATGTATAAGAAGATGGCTATAGACTTGGGAGGGGGTGAGGGTATCAACTCGGGTAATAATGGAGGTGACAACCGAATCAAAGTCAGTGCCCAAACCAGCCAATACATATGTAATAAAATCAGATGAGGTTAGAACTTTACCAGCAGCAGCAAGGGTGTCACGGATGAGTTTTGCTTTTTGATAATAATCAGCTACCAAATCCGAACCTTTTTTAAGTGTGGTGAGTTGATACTGAAGTTGCATGGTACGTGCTTGAGATTTGGACGCAAAGAGATCCTCTAGAGTGATCCAGATGTCTCGGGAGGTGGAAGCATCAATGACATGAGCGATGAGATTCTCGGAAAGAGAGGAAATAGGAATGGTCATGATGCCTTGATCTTGCTGTTTCCAGGCCAAATATTTAGAACTTGGCTTTGCGGGATCTAGCAGAGTAGGGGCAGTAATGGTGCCATCGATGAACCCATAAACATTTTGACTGTTGAGGTAAGGCATAAGCTGTGCCTTCCACAAAAGATAATTATCATGGGTTAATTTGACAGTGATAAAATGGAAGGGAGAAGGAAGGGAAAATTTAGGCGGAGTCTGTTCTGCAGCCATGGATGAGCTTCGGACGTGAGTCCTTTACGCGGCTCTTGATACCATAATGGAAAACAGAAACAGAGAATAAAGAGAAAGTGTAGTACTGGAAAATGATTGTCTCTCACACACCTTGTGTGCTTTACACAGGGTCTATTTATACACAGATGATGAGGAATATTCCTTCTAACAGAATGATACACGTATACAATTTATTCTAGAGTATCTGCTGCAGTAGCTGAGCTGGCCTTCTCCTCTGCGATGAGTTTGTTATTGCTAATAGGTTCCATCAAATTGCTGAATCCATGCATGCATGGAAGATATAACCTAGAAAGGGTCATATTCACATGCAATGTCAAGTTTCATCATTCATAATGCGTAACATCCTTCTATTCCCTCGTGAGTTCCCTCCAATAATTTTTTTTT
>QEOT01000708.1:41315-140487 GCA_003123785.1 Pterocarya stenoptera
TTTATAAATTATACACATATTGCATGTCCGCACACACTTGCACTTGGCAATCAGGTGTGTGACCCGAGTGGCCATCACCTCGATGTCGCAACTCCTACCAAATCACACGTGGGGGTTCGAAGGTGCCATAGGTTGTATCAGTGTGGTTCAGCTCTGGATAAAACCACAAGTCACCTAAGTGCAATACCATAAATTTTGGCTTTAATCTCTGAAAATTCTTTTGTTTAAGTTAAGGAATGGCGTTATGGGTTGCATTTTGGCAGGCAGAGATGGTGCAACCCAGGTTTTCGTATGACGAACCTTTTGGCCAAACTCCCAAGGATGAACTACTGCATGGTGATGGAAATTATGCCATGGCTAGGGCATTAAATCATATGACGGAATTCCTCCAGCAGAACTTCCATCCCCAACCTTGAGAGGAGCAGAAGGGGTGCTCTATGAGCGTTTTTTGGCCCATAGGACCTCTGGATTTACGGATGAGGAAGACCTGCTCAGAGTTGGGAGGTGGATCAAAGATCTAGAGCGGACATTCGAGATATGTGGGTGTACCGAATCCCATATGGTACTTTATGCAAGCTACATGCTGCAAAGAGAAGTTGTTGCCTGGTGGGAGACTAAGCGGGAGATCCTTGAGATGGAACTGGGATCCTTTGCAGTGGTGACCTGGCAACGCTTTAAGCAGGAGTTTGATGATCGCTTTTTCCCTAACATAGTGAGGCCAAATAGCAAGGGAGCTCAACAGCCTCGTGCAAGGAGATATGACGGTGGAGCAATAGGCTCGAAAATTCATGGACCTCTGTACATTCGTGATGCATCTCATTGCCATCGAAGAGATGCAGACTGAGCGATTTCAGGAGGGATTGTGTCAACAAATCCGCAGACAAGTTCGATTTCAGGAGGGATTGTGTCAACAAATCCGCAGACAAGTTGCTTGTTTGTAAATTCAGAATTTTCAGAGATTGGTTGAGGTTGTTTGTGGGCATGGGGGCTGAGCCCTAGTATGTGGAAGGTGCAACCGATCCCATGGGGGTGACTGTCGTCAGGGTGGGACCCAATGTTTCAAATGCGCTCAAGCATGGCACTAACGCTGCTCAAGGAAATCGACCATGACAGCATGGAGGAAGGATGAGTTAGAGGTAGGCAGTGCAAGCAAGGGTGTACACTCTGACACTTGGTGAGGTCGATGTTGAGGCCCTAGAGACTCAGGATACAGGGGTCATCACTGATTTGAACTCAACATGATCTATTTGGGTTGATGCTTGGGTGGTTTAATTTCTAGATTTACATTGGAAGTGTTTGATCTCATCAGGGAGAGTTTGCTTGTATGAATTGTATGCTTGTACATTATTTGATTCGAGAGCATCCCAATCCTTTACGTTCGCAACTTTTGCACGAATGTGTAACTTAATCACGGAGCCTTTACAATAATCCGTGATCATAGCGTTACTAAACGGAGAAAGGGTAATGCATTTGAAGGTTGTCGTAAGCTATCCTTTGGACTTTGGAGAGACGATACTTGATGCCAATTTAATAGTATTCTAACTACTTGGGTTTGACATCATTTTGGGAATGGATTGGCTATTTTGGCATTTCAGAGCTACGCAAGCCGTTTTTAGTTTTCAGCGATGCTTCCAAACATGGTTTGGGGTGTGTTCTGATGCAAGAGGGGCGAGTTGTGGCTTATGCATCCCACCAACTAAAGGATCACGATAAGAACTATCTCACTTATGACTTGGAGCTTGCAGCAATGGTTTTTGCTTTAATGATTTGGTGGCACTATCTGTATGGTGAGACTTGTGAAATCTACACGAATCATAAGAGCCTGAAGCATCTCTTCACACAGAAAAATCTCAACATGAGACAGAGAAGGTGGTTGGAGTTAATCAGTGGTTATCAGTGCTAGATTAAGTACCATCCGAGAAAGGCAAACCAGGTTGATATTTGCTTAGTCGGAAATCTCACCTTGTGGATGTGGCTGAATCATCGGGGGTAGACTCTCTTCTTTTCAGAATGAGGAGACTTTTAGTTGAAAGTTCATAACAAGAGGAAGATCTTAGCCTCAATGCAAGAAGTCATGGTTGTGGACTTTGAGGAATTGAAGAATCTTCAAAGGAGGGACCCAAAGTTGTTAGATATCCGACAGAGGGTCAGAAAGTCAAGAGGACCTGCACATTACAGTTTGAGCAGGGATGGGATTCTGTTGTTCAGAAACCATAGGGTGATTCCAACTAATTTAGAGTTTAAGGAGAAGATTTTGACAGAGGCGCACGCGGCCCCTTACTCAGTTCACCCCAGAAGTACGAAGATGTATCGGGATATAAAGAGAAATTTTTGTTGGGAATGGATGAAAAAGGACATAGCCATGTTTGTTAAGAGATGTGCCACCTATTAGCAAGTTAAAGCAGAACATCAGAGACCCACCAATAACCTTCAACCCCTCTTGATTCTAGAATGGAAATTGGATGATATTGCTATGGATTTTGTAGTGGGTTTGCCGATAACTCCAAGTGGGAAGAACTCTATTTGGGTGATCATCGACCGATGACCAAGAATGCTCATTTTCTACCAATCATGAATACCAACACCTTGGGAAAGTTGGCATGACTGTATGTGAAGGAGATAGCCAGGTTGCACGGGATGCCCAAGACCATTATATCGGATCGCTGAGCTTCACATACCATTTTTGGAAGAGTTTACAGGCTGCATTGGGCACTAAGTTGAAGTTTAGCAACGCTTATCACCCTTAGTCGTATGGCCAATCAGAGCGTACTATTCAGACTCTTGAAGATATGCTGAGAGCGTGTGCCTTGGAATTCAAAGGTAGTTGGGAAAATCACTTGTCGCTCATAGAGTTTGAGTACAACAATAGTTTCCAAGCTTCTATTCAGATGGTACCCTATGAGGCACTGTATGGGAAGAAGTGTAGATAACCATTATACTAGGATGAGTTTGGTGAGAGCAAGCTTATTGGGCCAGAAATAATTCAAGAGATGAAAGAATAGGTTAGAGTCATAAGAGACAAGATGACAACCATGTAGATTTGTCAAAAGAGTTATGTAGATACGAGGAAAATAGACCTGTCTTTCAAAGAAGGTGACTGGGTGTACATCAAAGTCTAACCCATGAAGGGCATCAAGCGGTTTGGGAAGAAAGCGAAGCTTAACCCAAGATATGTCGGCCCATTCCAGATAATGGAGAAGGTTGGATTTGTTGCATACAAGATTACATTACTAGGTTATTTTGGGGAGGTACATGATGTGTTTCATGAATCCACTTTGAAGAAGAGTTTCAGACAGCAGAAGCCACAGCTGGTCGACCCTGGTAGCATCCAACTACAGCCTAACCTTACCTATGAGGAAGCACTGACCCAGATTTTGGACTTGAAGGAGCAAAAGCTGAGGTCCAAGACAATACCCTTAATGAAGGTGTCCTGCAGAGATCCGATGACTCAAGACTTGACTTGGGCGAGAGTATTGGACATGAGGGAGTATGACCCATATCTGTTTGGGTAATATTGTTCCAAGCATGTATTGAGCTTTATCTTGTAACTGTTTTGAAGTTTAATGAATTAAACTTGTCAATTTCGAGGACAAAATTTCTTTTAAGGAGCGAAGGATGTGAAACCCAAAAGTTTTGCTTTATTTATTTTAAGTTACTTCTTTTCCTTTTCTTTGGTGAAAACTGAGGCCCAAGTAGGTAGGATAGTGGGTTATTAGTGTCTGATGGATTTTGGGCTGAGTTGGTGTGGAATTAGGGTGATTTTGATCCCAACCCATGTGTTGAGCCAAGTTTTTTCCTCCCTATGGAACGATGTCATTTTGCGTAAAAAGGGTGTTAACCCTAGGGTTTCATCACTTTCTCCCTTCTCCCCTTAGTGCGCCACAGCTCCTCTTCTCCCTTCTCCTTTTTTATTTATTTTTTGTTTGTTCTTTCTCCTTCCTCAGTGCACCACCCGTGGACGGCAGCATTGCCTCCCATCGCCACCACCGTTGCTCCACGTGGTTATGCCTTCCATTCCCTCTGGTCACCGTCGCAACTCCCAATTTGTACCATCCACTCTGTCCATCTCCCTCATGGGTTTCGTATGTGCCTCTAAGTGCGACCCATCATTGCCGGTCCAGCTTAGCCATGCATCCGTTGAGCAGCTGCCCCTCGTATCGGTTAGCCACCTTTTCTCTCGCCTAATCTGCATCACTTCAACTCAGTCAATCCAAGACCCACTCAGTCACACGGTCCACTTGTCGTCGCTACCACCACTTGTCGCACACCATGTGTGCAACACTCGAGTCTTACCTTCGTCCTTCATCACCAATTGCAGCCTTGGTGGCAATTCTTGAGCCCCAACCCTCCGCCTATAAATAGGCCGAGTCTCTCCACCCCTAAATCATCCCTCAAACACCATTTCCTTCTCCCATACACAGCCCCATCGCCTTCCTCACCTCCAGATCTAACTTCCTATTGCTTTAGGAGAAGTTTCACCCTAGTGTCGCCATGCGCCTTAGCGAGCCACCGCTCCCAGCTGTGCTCTGGTGGCTGTTTGGCCACCTCCTGGCCTTCCCCTTTCTATTCCCACCTTCCTCCTCCCTTGGTTCCACCCAACCCGTGAGCTAAAGCTCACTTCAGCTGCTGCTCAGCTGTGCACCACCACCCTCCGCCTCGAAAATCCCCTCCTCCACCCATTTTCACGACAAATCTACTTTCCTTTTATTTATCTGGTTGTGGATCTTCCCGTTTTGACCAAATTCGCCACTGCCTCCGCCTCACCGCCACCATTGCCGACACCTTTGTAAGCCATGTGACCCTACGTTTTTATTATTATTTTTTTATCTTAGACGCCGTTATTAATTATTAACAGATTTTGTTTTTTCACTCGCAACGACACTCACGTATGCACACTCACGGGATCTCTTAGGAGCCACACGAGATTATCTAGAATTTTCGTTCAGCATAGTAAGTAAACCCTAGACTGACACTTGGATTACTAACACTGGAAAACTGTGTTCTGTTGCAATTTGGTTGTGGTTGGTTAAGAGGCTGAGGGCCCTGTGAAGTGTTGGGATATAATATCATTGTTGTTGGAAATGTTGGCCAAAGGCAGGATAGAGTGTGTTTGGACTCGCGTGTAGTTGTAAAAAACCTGATTCTTTGAAACTGTAAAAACTATGAAATCTATGATGTTTGTTGTATTGTACTACTGCCATGTCATCCAATAATTGTTTGTCATGCATCTACATTTTTAATTTTTATTGCTTATCATGATATTGTTATTGTGCTATATTCTATGGTTGTTCTGTGAAACTAGTAAAACTGTGGTTTTGGTGTCAATGATTAAAATTATATTTAGTTGGTA
Organism: Pterocarya stenoptera; assembly: GCA_003123785.1. Classification (NCBI taxonomy): domain Eukaryota; kingdom Viridiplantae; phylum Streptophyta; class Magnoliopsida; order Fagales; family Juglandaceae; genus Pterocarya; species Pterocarya stenoptera. The sequence goes on from QEOT01000708.1 coordinate 46,666, forward strand.
CGTGCGTATCACGACTTCATGCCAAGATGGTGTATTATCTCAATGGAGCTCCTCTGGTCACTCGGGAGCGTGTAAAACTGGGTGATGCCGTAGGGCTGTCGCCGGGCGACAGCAGGCTCGACCAAGAAGGTAACGCTCTTGGTATGACTCTGTGGCCCCTCTACTGGTGGGGGTTAGAGGATGTTTAGTTATGTATGTGATGGGCACGGAGCTGGACATCGCTCATTATGAAGTCACACGCATGCTCATTATGAAGTCACACGCATCATTTATTAAATAGATGTCACTTGTGTGTGTACACGAGTGGCTCTAATTGAAGAAACTTTTTGGGTAAAGGTTACAAAATCGGTATTTTGGATAATCTCTTATTATTTATGTCCATGTTTGTTGTATGCATCTATGTTCGAAATTCTTGGTTTTTGATTTGTGATTTTTCTTTCTGAGATTGCGAGATCTCATTGTGATGTTCCCACCTAGGGTTCTGTTTGATAAAACCGTAGACTTTAATGCAGAAGACAGGTTTGAGCATGATGGACCAAGGTAATGACTTGGGGTTTATTTCTGTTGTAGTTGATGGATTTCTATTTTTATTCTTATTTTGATTAGCTGGATGACTATAAGAACTTATGGAGGACTTCTTGTTTGGTTGTATTTTAAATTTTCCGGTACTTAGTTTTAGATTGCCTTATGATTTTCCGTTGCGTTTATAAATTGTATACATATTGCATGCATGTCTGCACACACTTGCACTTGGTGATGTTGTGTGTGACCCGAGTGGCCATCACCCTGGTGTCGTGACTCCTATCAAATCATACGTGGGGGTCGAAGGTGCCACATATATATTCTTAATCAAAATACAAAACGTGATGCATGCATTATAAGGCTCAATAATATTCTAGGCCCCTAGTTTCTGATCTGCACGCGCGCATATTAGGTAAATAATGGAAATTGATGGTATCAATTATGAGCAGCAACTATTTCTTAAGAATAATAATAAGAATATTGTTACATGCAGTCTTAGAACTGTAATCTTAGAATGTCCAAATTTCGCGCGCTCCATTTAAAAAAATAGGATCTATTATTAAAAAATAATTTTTTTATATGAGTCGCAAGTTTACTAACTTCTTTTTTATAGAATATATACGAGACTTACACATTCTAAAATTACAAATATTATTTCTCTAATAATAATATGGGCTGCAAATATTTATATTAATACGTTGCATGCTTTTTTTATGCGTGTTTGTGATCAGGGAGGTGATCAAAAAGGGATTTGTTTTTTGTTTCTTTGTCTTTTGGAGCCTGAATGTTCATGTGGTGCAGGTGAGAGCTAGGCGGTTCGGTTAGTGAGGGACATGCAGCACCACGGGAACATGGGCTTATTGATATATATATATAGCTGTAATATTACCTCCTCGATCCCAAACCTTGCCTGGCCTAGCTATAAACTGGCTCCGATCCATACCTTTCTTTTCTCCAACCTTCTTAATTTGTTTTATTGTTTGTTTATCCTTTATATATATTAATTCGAATTAATTAATTAGTTTTTTTTTTTTTTTTCCTGGTTTTCGCATTCTTACCATGTATTGTGAATTTCACCCTAACTGGAGCTTGATAATCATTCAATCATCTGCTACTTAGCTACTCGGTTTTGCATGAACAACACTAAGATTGGCGAGCGTTGATTGGTCCAATTATAACTAGGAATACTTACGAAGGACCATTGGAGTGTGTCGTTCATGTTATAATCATGTTAGGTCTAAGTAGAAAGATAATGTAATTTTCAAATGAGAAAGGTGTGAATTAAATTATTGAGAAGATGAGAGATCAGATAAAAAGAGTAGAGTAGTACTGGCCGCCACTAAAGTCAGTTTTTGGAACTTGAACCAGCAAACAACTCACCTCAGCCTTGGAATTTCTCAACTGTGTTCTATACCCTATTTATAGTCTTTATATTTCCAGCTCTTCTTCTAACTCACTCGCCTATGGCATATTAATTTGTATTAATTTTCTATAAGCTCAGTACTCCTAAATTAAGGCTCCATCACTCGATCAATCTGTTATTCTTTGAGGAGCTCTCACCAAAATGAAGGTAAGAAATTAAGAACTTGGTGATTATATATATATATATAAATATATATATATACACTATGTTATTTCCAGAAGAGTGAAGTGTTTTTTTATTGCAGATTTTTACTTGGATGCAAAATAGGTTCAATGGAAGACATGGGAGCAAGAAACCAACCAGCTTCATTTCAGCTAGTCGTAAGTTTTCCGTTGACTACGTGGTTTTTGCCTTGTGAAATGCAATATATATATTGAGGTTCTAATGCATTTGATTTCCACAAACTTAATTTTCCAATTAATAGAAAACATAAAACAAGACCCTGGCAAAGAAGGATTCAGCGAAAGACATATTGGGAGTTTGCTAGCGATTGGGACATTCGGAGAAAACGCTTGGAAAGAAGCCCCAGAGAGCAGCATTAATCTTGAGGGAAATTCATCCTCCTCCCAAGATCATGATCTGCAAGATCTTACACTCGAAGAATTGGGAAAGTTTCAGAACGAGTTGAATTTAATATTGCATAAACAAGGCGCCGAGCTAACTCGCTCTGCAGATCAATTGGAAAGGAATAATGTTGAATGGAAAAATTTGCTTGATAAAGACTCAAGCTTGGATTCTGATGAGTCAACGAGCAACGATTGTAATCAGCAACATAGCACCAGCATAGTTCTAAATAGAGGAAAAGATGTTTGTTTGGATAGTAATTCAAAGGGTACCATTGATGGAAAAAAGTCATTGTCATTCCTTCTTAAAAAGATGTTTGTCTGCAGCAGCGGAATCACACCTGCTCCGGCCAGTTTAAGAGATCATGCACTCCCGGAGTCAAGAATGGAGAAGGTAAATAAGCATAAAGAAAACAAAAAACACCTTCGTACAAGTATTCAGATCTCTTGGAGTTACTAACTTACTACATCCTAAACGCTTATATGAAGTGGAAATTAAGAAATAGATAGAAAATTTCCTGAAAAATTTTTAATTTGTAGGTGATCTAGTACTCCATGTTCCTATCTCTCTGATCATATATAATATTTAGAAAGAAATATCATATATATGGATATGCATAGTATATATGATGTGTTTAATTGCTTCATGACGTTGACATAATAAATACGATGATGACTCATTAATTCATGTAGATAGTTTAATAGGATTTACATGTGTACTCAATGCATGCATACCCACCCACGCATATTCATAGTTGAGAAATATTTTAGTCACAAAGGAAATATTATACAAGAGTAAAACTACAAACTGACATGGTTTTATGCAGTTGTCAGATTGTAAAGTTACTTTTAATGTAAAGCATATCTAACGCATCACGTGAATTTCTCTTCATAGTTTTAATGTGATTTGTACGTGAATTTCTTGATTATTAATAGTTTTTTGTTTCCCCCTGCTTGGGTGTTTTAAAGATTATGAGAGCAATACTCCACAAGAAGATATATCCCCAAAGTTCAGGCACAGCATTGTCTATGAAGAAATACATGGACAATAGACGTATAATGAAGCCTGCTGACGATGATGATCAGGATCATCATGAATTGAATCTTAAGGGTGACAATGGAAGTAAATGGGTCAACACAGATTCTGAATGTGAGTCAATTATATTTTAATTAGTCATTATTAGCTATTACTATGTGCGCAAGAATAATGCTATATAGATTCTTCCTTGTTTTTTGTAGATATTGTTCTAGAGATATAAATGATGATCTACAACACTACTTTTGTCAGAAGAGAAGAATATATACATGGTAAGAGCATTAGTACATTCAAACAATAACTTTTATTTTATTTACAAGATCATATAAAAATGTGTTTGTGTGAATTTACTCATTTTAAAGCTAGGTATTTGCAAATCATCGTAAGCCCGTCATCATGTGCACACCAATTGATGTTCTTAATTAGCTTATCTTATAGAAATAATATGCAATATATGAAAGGTGAAAGCTGTGCTGTAAAAGACTTCATGTATATATACATAAACATCTGAAAAGATGGTATATATTAAGGAGCTTCGATCGGTCTCAGAGGAAGTCAGTCGTTTTGTCACAAGATCGCGTTATATACTTATATATATCTGCTTTAAGATTTTTGGTTATCCTAAAGGGTTAAATGTAAATAAGCTAGCTAGCTAAAGGCTTATTAGTAGCCATTTTCAAACTCTGTTTGGGAACAAAGTTTGGAAATGAGCAAATTTGGCCACGAGGCTTGGGTTTGGATGTGACAAATTAACCTGGCTTGCATGCGATTTAAACGTGTTACTTCCGCGTCGAACGCGATATGCCGTACTAGCCACGCCGATATGACATATGATCTATAAATGTTTAATGTACACGACCTGCGATTTATGTTGGCGGTTAACATCTACCAAATATCCTAGACGAAACATGGAACATTTTGGGCCCAGTATTCGATCATGTGATCTTTAGCTAATTTTTTACATAGATTTCATTCTCATTCAAGAGTTTTTAGCGTGCTCCAACCCTAATACGAATTTTATGGCCTTAATTATCTTTCTAAAGTTTTTTTAATTCGTTTTTATGCTAGAGATATAACATTAATAAAATTAATGTGTCATGCAGGGTACCTCATCTTCCTACAAAATCAACAATAGGAAGCACTACGGAGCCTACTAAATATTTATTCAACTAACATGCGCACCGACATGAACTTAGCATGATACAAATCAATCAAAGACTTGTTGCCAAACTCGAAGAGTAGATTTTACTACAATATCACCATGAAAACGAGACGTGATTCAAGAGATTAAAATGATAAAAATGTTAGCAAAGAGATATATATTATAAGAGATTCTATAACATTATCCATGTGGCAAGACCACTACAAGAAAAATGAGTATCTATGACGGATTATTTGCGACAAAATGAACTTGTAGAAATTTAAACGTGTCAGATGACTACCTACATGTATTCATAACTCTAGGTCATTTCCCTTTTTCATTCACATATGCAATCTAAACTTAGAACTTGCATAATAAAAATAATCTTAGCCCTTAGTGCCTTCTCTTCCATGTGATTTTAACCTTTAATTGATTCTTTACTTAAACCTCCTTCACTTAGACCCATCATTATCCAATAACCCTCCTTCAACTATCCACTTGCGCACTTCTTCTTAACAATCATAATTGTACAAACTTACATTTCTAGGTATTCATAAGACCCCTTGCACTTCACTTACAAGCTACTATCAAACCATTGAAGTATGACCATTATCATAAATAAAAAACCTAAATAACCTAAAAGTCCAACATCATTTCTAACTCATAAATTGACTCCCATGCTTTACTTTAACCTCCAAAGCATCACTCAACAAGCCTTACAAATTAATCTAACCTCACCATGAGATCCAAACCAAAAATATAAATATAATACCCTTCCTTCATACATACCAACAACAATTCCAGCCAATATCACTTCACACGATACGTCAAAACTACATTTCTCATCTCAACACTACACACAACCACATGACAAACTACACAATATTCCCATCACTTCACATGGCATATAACCACATCACAATTACACTCTATCAGCTTTACAAACACAATAATTCTCGAGGTAAAGAGTTAGCTACTTATACCAAAATTAGGGGCTCATAGTTGCTACTTGCCACTTGTTGTCCATCTATTTGTAGTTGTAACAATGGAGGAGAGATGCTCCAGACACATTGCAATGGTAACTACCATTAGTCATAATGTAATTAATTGAAGGTGGTTCACGGTGGGGTTGGCTGAGTGAAGAGAGCCGACCGTTGTGGAAGGTTTGTTTCGACGATGCATGGTGGACAATGGTTGTGACACCCCAAACTCCACTTAGGGTTTGATGGATCTATAAAACGTCAGGATATACAATACAAGGTTATATATCCTCGTTCATGACAGTTAAGGATGCAATGCACCCATCATACATCTAACAGTATGCACTATTTGCAGCAGATAATCTTTTCTTTGAGTAATCACAATGTACCAGAAATACTATATCCCAAAACATAGTCATGATAGTGTAATGTTCACATCTCCAAAACTTATAACATGGTTCCAACTAGTCTATAGCAAAAAAGCATAGTGTTGAAAGTGTAACTCCTTAGTTACAAATATACATGACTCTAATCTAAGTGCTAAGCTACTCCAGCTCCACTATCAACTCAAAAGGATGTCCCAAAAACCAGAGTATCAACTCTCTCACCCTCCTGAGGATGCTCCTATGCTTATTCGACATCCTTTAGGCGGTCGTGTGCTTTTCTTCTACTACCTGACACATCGTCTACCATTTTGGCCGGAATGGTAGTTGAACTACCACAATGAGATTTACAAAATCTCCAACAAGTAAGGCTCCTAAGCTACCAACGATGTAAATAAGCATGGATGACATCCGTGATATGGGCTTGAACATGCGTGACATGACTTGAACAATAGTATGACATGATCTTGACTTGAAAATAACATGAATTGACATAAAATAAACTTGATTTGAACGTGGCATGACTTGAAAGTAACATGACTTGACATAAACATTCGGCCTTCTTAACATATACGTGTTTAAATAGAATGCCCTAACAATTATAATGATCTCCCCAATTATTTTGTAAGGAATATTTAAACAACCATAATGATTATGCCCAATGTATTCAGTCAGATATACTAAGACAATCAGAATGATTATTCTAGTAGCACCTCGTAATAGTTTTCATAGAAATACCCTGACAATCATAATGATTACGCTATTAGTATTCTAATAGAGGTACTCTAACAATTAGAATGATTATGACATAGGTATTTTAATAGAGTATACTAACAATAAAATGATTACGTCAGGAGTACCTTGTGTGACTAACTAAGAATATGGTAACCCCACGAGTATCCTATGCATGACAGACTGAATAGGTTTGGATTAAGACTGTTCATCCGGGCCGGATTTTTTTTCCAACCCGGCCCGAAACCCAGATAACCGGATTCCAGTTCTGGGTTCCAGCCCAGATTTGATTCGGGCTGCCGCATTACAAAACCCGGATTAATCCTGGTCGGATGCAGTTATGAAACCTGGGTTCCGGATTTAACATCCGGTACCCGGGTTATATATAAAAGAAAAAAAAAAAAAGCCCTCATTCTTCCGTGTGATGTCCTCTCCCTCTTGCTCAAAGTCCATCTCCAAACCCTCATCCCTGACTCCCTAGCTCTCCATCTCTCTCACTCACCCAAAGTGTCAAATGGAAAACCTAGCTCTCGATCTCTCTTCTCTTACCCAAAGTCCAAACCAAAACCCTAGGTCTCTCTCTTGAGTCTCTTGCCCGTAATAAAGGGAAGAAGCCTTCTCTCTTCTCTTCTCTGTCTAACTTCTCTCTCTCTCTCTCTCTCTCTCTCTCTCTGTGTTTTGAGCATTTAGATCTCTTCTTTTATGGGGAGGTTTCTGTTGTTTCTAGAGTGTGTTGGGGAAGCCGAAACCCTAGTGTGTTTGGCTAGATCTGCTCTTTTCTTTTTGGGTTTTATTTCGTCGTCTAGATCTATAACCTGTTATATTGTGGTAGTGCATGAGTAGTGTTTTGGTTGGCCAGATCTACTAGTTACTCTCTCTCTCTCTCTCTCTTTCTCTCTCTGTTGAGCTTTTATAACTCATGGATCGTTTGGGACATTGGTGTGTGGTGGTATTTGTTAATTGTTTAGCTTAGATTCTTTTTTGTTATTATTTTGTTAGTTGTGATTGATGGTGAATAGGGTTTTATAAACTTGTTTTCCTTGACTATTTCAGAGAAAAGCAAATGTTTTTTTATAGGGTATTGGTGGCCTTATAATGATGTTTAGCTCATGCTTGTTTTTTCTAATCTCAATATTACTTGGCCTAAAATGCATTTTAATTTTGCTTACCCAAACAAGCTTATCTAAAATAATAGGATTTTTGCTATCTAAACTCTTTTCTGCCATTATGCTCTGCCTAGAGTTGTTCACTCCAGAACTTCTTGGCCTGTTTCTGTCCTTGCTAGCCATAATAACTTGGGGTCATGTTAAAATTCAAGTATATTACAAAAAGTTCACTTTTGTGTATTCCACCAAGTCACTAATTCCATTGTAGTTGTAGATCCTTTCAGATTTACCCATATACCAGATTTTTATCATACTTACTGTATTTGGAAGGGAACACGATTATTCGATTCGTTTGCTTTACTTATAAAAAAAATGACTACAAGGTAGTTAGAATGAAATATTTCTTTTGTTACTGAACCCTTATTGACTTGAAAAACTGGCATGAACTATGTGATGAAGAAAGTAACGCAATTGAAGCTTTTAAAACAGTGTCAAATCTCATGGCCATAATTGAAGAGCAATGGTGAAGAAAACTAGAGTCTTGGGAAGTTCTATGTTGAAATAAAGAATAAATTTTATTATTATATGCATTTGCTTGATTATGCATTTGTTAGTTGAAGTTTTTTCTTTTTTAAATTTGATTACATACTTTTATTCATTGAAAACTATTGAGTTCAACTCATAAAATGTTTGATACTTGCCAAACATTATTGCTGCACCTAATCAATTGTACTTATAAAACATTATTGCCAAACACTAGCACATGCATTTGCAAGCATACAATGGACTATTTTGGGTGATATTGAATCCGATATGCATCTTTTCTATGACTGCCCTTTAGCTAGCTATGACTGTTTGGGTGCAATCTTGACATTGTATTGATGTATCGTCATTAATTTCAAAACCATTTTGAGGTGTTGCAATCTTTATACATAAAACCATCAATTTTTATACTCATTTTCTTTACTCTTTTTTAATATTCTATTTGAATATAATATGCAAAACTAGTTAATGAGCTTTTTGATTTCTTGGCTGCAGGAATTGACAATGGACTATTATTTGGTGTAAGATTAAATCACGAATGGGAAGACTGTGCTGCTGATTTTGTAACTCATTTCTTGTAATTTTGTTTTTTTTAATGTAATTTATAAATACCATTAGTGTGTAATATGTAGTGGATTGCATTGTGATGCATGCATAGATGAATATTGGATTTATTTTTTTATTTTACAAGCATTTAGTATTTTTAGAACACAAATACTATGCGTTTCAACTTGACTTCTTAGAAAAAAAAATTAAAAAAAATAAAGGCTTTTATTAAAAAAAAAAAAAACTGGGTACAACCCAGAATCCGGATTTCTGGGTTTCAAAAACCCGAATCCATCCGGGTTCCGGTCCGGGTATACCCGGGTTCTTGGGTCGGAACCCTAATGAACACCCCTAGTTTGGATAGTGAGATGATAATTTTTTATTTTAGATGAAAGTTTTAAATATTATTTTTTAAAATTGTTATTATTTTGAGATTTGAAAAAGTTGAATTGGGATTTGAAAAAGTTGAATTGTTTATTATATTTTATATGAAAATTTAAAAAAGTTGTGATGATGAGATGAGAATTTTGTGTCTTATCTTACTTTCCAAGCATACCATATATTCTATGATGGACTTGTATGACTCACTACATGTATCTATGGCATGTAATAGATAAACATGTTGCAGACATGATGACGTGTCATTCATGGCATGTAACAATTAATTGATGACATGGCAATCGGACATGTACAAATAAACATGTAACACACATGATGATGTGCCATTCGTAACATGTAACAAATAAATGTATAACAAACATAATGATGTGGCATTCATAGTATGTACAGATAAATATGTAACAAACATGATGACGAGGCATTCGTGTAACAGATAATTGATGACATGGCATGGCATGCTATAAAAATTATAATGAGCAAAATTAAACATGAATATAAATAATACAACCTTACCACCACACAGATGTACAAAGACCAAGAGTAAGTGATGGCTTCCAAACTATTACTCCCAAATGCAGAAGTGGACTAGTTGTAATACAAGTTAGCACCCAAGGTCATCTCCATGGGGACAAGAGGATTTCCAGCAAATTGATTATTTGAAACTGTGAGGATTCGAATCTAAAAAGAGTTTGGATGGTTTATCAAGTGGGAAATGAGTTTTGTATGAAAATAAGAAAATGAATCAAGAAATGATTTATTTATAATGCAGGATTTAATGCTATTGAAATGTGTGATGGAACTTTATAGAGTCTCGGATTTGGAAATTTATGGAAAAACACTTTAAACTATGAAAGTATAAACCCAAGCAATTAAACTATGCAACCTGTAACAAACTATAATTATAACTTCACCAAGATGCAACCAGAGTTTTAGTTGAAAAATTGAAAATCACAGAATTAGTAGAACAATTGACAGATGCTTGGGTTACGGTTTTAAGATTTCCCTTGACTTCACTTTTCACTAGGATTCCTGGGTACCACCCATTGACTATTAATCCATTCAAGGCATTAATAAAAAGCAATTTGAAGATCATAAACTCAGAGGTCATGTACCAAAACTCTGCTAAAATTCATCACAAATGTCAACCAAATTTTTACTTTAACACTCAGCTGGAAGAAGCCTCAATTGATTCAAGGTTTTGTTGTGCCTAGTGTCTACAATAGAACAAGAGCAATAGCGAGAGGATCTAACAGAAACCTATTTACAGAAATTGATTCTCGATGTAATGAAGTGCAGAACTAAATAAATCCAGCAAATAAAGTAAGCAAAAGAAAACTTTATCGCAACCCAGGCTATGGAATTAGCCTAAGTTTACCATCATCAACATCAGATCTCAACAAAAATGAAAAACTCTAGAAATCCTTAAAAGTTTCTGGAATGCGAGAGCAGAAAAATAAAACCTTATCCTGACTGCCTTCCAGTTCCAACTCCCTTTCCTATTTATCATGCCTTCCATGGTCATCTTCTCTCTCTTCGTAACCGCTGCCTCCATCTTTTGCTACGGACGTCTCCTTCACATAACCGTATTGCCTTTTTTTTCTTTTCCTTCTCTGTATCTCTTCTCTTCTGCCTCTCAATTATTCTTTCCCAAAGTATTCCTTTGTTCTTCTTCTTGGGTTTAATTACGTGGGCTTTTCTCCTACAGCAGCTTCCTTTGGTTAGATTTAAGTCCAATAACTTGATCCCATATTCAGTCTCTTAAAAGGTAATTGGCCATTTCACAATCCATAAGAACAGTTACCAAAAATCTATCTATTTTAATACTCTTTTTAGCAGTTAAAGTGTCTAAACCCAGTATATTAAGAGTATTAATAACAACATAATTGCTTGTTTATCAGTAAGTTAGAAGCTAGCTTATAGATTTTTTGCATAAAGTGAAAGCGCTGTGTAACATTAAGAGAAGCCTAAACGTCATGAACTGAAATAAGATATTTTCTAACGTTAGAATATCTCATAGAAATTTTAGAAAAATTAAAACTTACTAACTTAGGGCTAAAATTGCAAAGTTACTCATCTACTTGTGGAAAATTATAATTTTTCCCTAAAATAAAGATTTTGCATATGAATTCCAAAACTTATCAAAACTTAAATTCCTCATGTAAGTTGTTTCCTAAATCCAAATATTAACTCAGAAAAATATAAAATAAAACACAACCATGAGAAACATGCTTAGGCCAAAACACTCTAGGCCAAAAACTCATATGGTTTGGTAAACATTTTTTTTTTTTTTCTTTTCAGACTTTCTTCAATAGCATATGGAGATTTCCTCTTTCATTCCGAAAAAATATGAGCGTTCTAACCCTTCTGCTCCGCTTTTGAAATAACGGCTACATTGACCAACTCCTGGTAGTTCTCAATTCGAAAGCAAGCCACCTGATTGTGGAGAGCTCTTTTTCCCTTAGTGTGCAAGAGAGTGGAGACCAAGTGAGTCGAGTGAAGTTCTTAAGTGAACTGTGTTTAATAGCTTTTGAGGCCACAATTTTTGTAAGTATTATTGATTAATCTATTGATGAGTTTTAGCAAAAAATGTTAGGTTTTAATTTATGCCATGAGAATGAGTTTTGATTGAGTTTAAATAAGGTATGGCATGCTAAGTTCAAAACCGGGTCAGATTTGAAGTTTTGTTGGAATTAATTATGTTGGATGAAATTTTTAGCCATGGCATGAGTTAGCATGATTTTATATGATTCATAAATGTCTTAGAATGATTTTCGAAGGTTTAAATGTGAGGTTGAAAGCATGTCATGATAGGTTTTCATTCAATCTTGTGTTGATCATCCATGCATGCATGGTTTGATTAGTTCATGCTTAACTTATAGAGTTTTGAATTATTTCACCTAGGCTTGACATCTGAGCTTTTAGAAAACCTTTTGGTTGGGATAAGGATTAAAATGCATGATTTAACTAAGTTTTGAAACATCTTTGGGTACGGAAAGCTAGAAACATCGTGCATATGCTTAATGGATGGTTCAGTGAGAATTAAGGTCTTGAAGCCATGTAAGTGTTGGGATGAACTTGTATGACTTGATGCCTGAGTTTTAATTTTCCCTAAGGTTATAATTACTATTAGCACTTGATGAATTTGAGTACACATGCATCCATAGATGTTAAATAGAAAAAAAATCAGACATAAACCTTAAAGTGATGCATGCCACAAATTGAGCGTAATTAGCGTAGTTGTACTTTGATTCTTAAATTTCTAAGGTTATATAGGGATTTAGAGCATAGAAAATATGTGGTTTGTGAAGTTTGGTGAATTTTGGGGCCAAAAATACAAATAGTAAAAAGTTAAGGTCTTGGTAGAATTTTGCCAAGTATAGGGGCAATTTTGTACATACTAAATTTTTGAAGCCTTTGATTATGAATATCTTCCTTAGAGGTTCAAATCCTAACTTAGCAGAACTTTTATTACGGACACTTCGATTCTCTAAACTTGGGAAGTTTGTAAGTTAACTTCTGACTTACTCTTAGATAATTTATATATGATTATTGTATAAGTGTCACATTCATATTATAAATGTCATTTTGAGCATAAAACACCATATGATACATCATTGAGCATTTGATTGCTTGATTAAATGACATGTGAAATTTTTATCATTTTTAGCATATTGCATATAAATGTCATTTTTACATGAAAGCTTGCTACATATGCACATGTCATTAATACATTTTTAAGCATAACATGAAAATGAATTTTGTTACGACCACAAAAGTTAGAATGGAGAATTATCCTAGTAGAACTATTATGTCCACTCTGGAGTAAGTAAAAATGGAGTAGTAACCCCTGGGTTGACAAGGAGCCGTCAACAAGTTTCGAATGGATTCTTTTTAAGAAATGCCGAAGCGAAGTGGTATATAGCACCTAATGCTGGTGGGTGCATATGTTATGATGAAATGTTATGATACCAATGCATTGAGAACGATGTCTGCAGAAAAAGATGTAGTGTCAATATTAGTTGTGCTACGGTCACCAGCAAGTACTCATGGTGCATATGAGAAATCGTGTTGCTACCATACGTATGTTAATGATGGCTTTAATAAAGATAAAATGTTATGATTTTTAAAGCAATGAGGCATGAAATGTTCTCTTTCTAAATGTTTTTTTTTTTTTTAAATGAGAAAGTGAAAGTGTTCTCTTAAAGCGAAAGTGCATCAAAGCCTTTCTAAAAATGTTGAGAAACCTGGATGAGAGACAAATATGGATTTTGTTTTCCTTCATATCATTGCGTGCATCTCATGTTTATCATTAATCATGCATATCTTAACTCTATGCAAGTTGATTGTTTAACTTACTGAGATTTCAAGTAAATCTTACCCTTGTGGACCCACTTTCATTCCCCCTAAAATGATAAAAGTTGTGTCAAGACCAGTAAAAGAAGAACAAGAAAGACTTCTGGATATATATGGTTCAAAAGGAGTCGGACCTTGAGTGAAGACTATTTTTTGTGTTTCTTTAACCTTAAATTTTCTTTTTCTAGACAAATAAGCTACTGACTTTTTCATTTAAATCATTACGTCAGGTGCACCCCAGGGCTAACGCACTCGGGGCCGTTCCCTAGTATATATATATATATTTTAGCACCTTCCGATATTTAGGTCATGCATGCATAATAGGTGTAACACTCCAATAGAAGGCCTAAACCACATTGCCTATACTTTAAAAGGATTAATCAGTGATACAATTAGAACACCATTAGAACCTTATAAATAGCAAGAACTTCTCATTTCTTAGCAATGTGGGATCTCATACACCACCTACCCTTATCATAAGAGTGTAAGATATTTGGTCCTAGTAGATGGGAGATTTCAGGAATCGGACCAGTCCCAGGTTGGAATTTTTTCACCCAGGACCGAATTATAAATATATATTTTTAAATATTTTTTTTATAAATTATATATATTATTTTGTATCGTAGTTGTATAAGTGAATTACATAACTTTCATCTAACTTATCACCATTGACAATATAAAATGTTATATATATAATTATTAACATGCTATCAATTAACTAATATATTATATGAATCATGATAAGTCATTAATTCAGAATATTATTATATGCAAAGATAAATACTCTAGTATCTACACCTAATTAAAGTAATTAAGTAAATTTTTTGTAAGATACCTAAATTGCAAGTAAGTATGAAATATCTATGGTCAATAAAAACTATTCATTAAACCATATATAAAATGTTACAATTTTAATATAGCCCATTACGCATTAAATATCATAATACAATTTACATACTATTAAGTTGTGACGCCCCCAAATTCCGCTTGGGATTGGATGGACATTTGAAGCGTCGAGACATGCAATACAAAGTTACCAGCTCCCGTTCATGACATATACGATACAATGTTCCTAACATGCATCTAGCATTATGCAATATTCGCAGCGGATAATTTTTTTTTCCTTTAGCAATACTATGCACCAAACTGAAATATCCCAAATACTTAAAACATACTTCATACATAGCGACATACTAAACAACTGAGATCACAACACTAGTCCAAAATAACTGCGATCAAAAGAGTGCTGGAGATTAAACTCCACAAATACAAGTAGTAATCTGAGGTAACTACTGTACTATCATCTACGTCGCACCGTCACTTAGTCGACCATTTCCAGTTGGTCGATTCTCGGTTCTCCTTCAAATCCTGTAACAAGATCTACCATTCAGGGGGAATGGTAGTTGGACTACCACAGTGAGATTTGATTACAAATCTCAGCAAGTTAAGAAAAAACTCTTCACACAGGTTAATGATGCATGCATGGCAGTAAAATGATGAATGCATAATCAAAATCATAAGTAATCATAGCATAACTTGACATACAACATAACATAACTGACATAACTTAAACTAAAACATGAACTGAACTAGACTTCAACTGGGACTTGACTTGACATGAACTTGATATGGGACTTAAATTCTGAAACTTAACTTGACATGACCTTGAACTGACTTCTTTACTTAACATGAACATGATCTGAGACTTAACTTAATATGAACTTTATCTGAGACTTAACATGAACTTGAAATATATTCTTATCTCAAGAATTACCATGATGTTCTTGTCTTGTGGGATTACCACAATAGAGTAGTCCTATCTCATGGGATTACCATGATATCCTTGTCTCATGGGGTTACCACGATAGCGTAGTCTTATCTCATGGGATTACCATGATATCCTTGTCTCGTGGGTTACCACGATAGCTTAGTCTTACCTCATGGGATTACCATGATTTAAAAATAACCATGAACTGAACAATAACTTAACTGCACGGAGAGGTATATGAACGTGAGATACATGAACAACTGGACATGACTGTTCTTGAAATATACAAATTATATTCGAGATGAAACATAATTGGAATATGAAAGGACAGAAGCCCTGACATACACGACATGACATGAACGTGACTCGAAAGATATGACTTACTTGAGATAGAAATATTTCGTAACATGGCATAACATATAACAGTTAACATACTTAACATGACATGTTTGCAATAGTGAATATTATATGGCATGACATACATGTAACAGATGCCATACTTAGCTTAACATGACATACTTGCAATGTATAGCAATGTATAGTAATACGTGATAGAATATCTTGTGTAACAGATGAATAATTTGTAACAGAATAAATTCTATGTAACAGATAAATACGTAATGACATGGCATGTAACATATGATAACATACATAGAAACACCATAATTCCTTTACTTATCACCCATACTCATTAAACTGATAGTAAGTTAAAAGCTAACTTACCTAGATCTTCGCTTTTTCTAGACAAAACTCAAGCGCGATCACGAGGAACTGAAAGTAGTGATTTATAAAAGTTAAAACTTAGCCACTAACAATTAGAAATATGGAAAAATATTAACTTAGAGTAAAATTAGCATTTTACCCTTTACATGTGGGGAAATGACCATTTTACCCCTAACTTAAGGATTTTGTATCATAACTCCAAAAATCACCAAAATTTACATACCTCATGTAAATTTTATCCTAAACTCAAATATATATTCAAAAAAATTTAAAACTAAACACAACCATTAAAATTCTATAGGGGCCAAAATGTACATAGGCTATTTCCTTTAATTTTTGTTTCTAACTTGTTTTGATCAAGCTCTTGATCCATGACTTATAAAGATGTGATATTCAAATCAAAACATCACATGGTTAAAAATCAATCAAAACATAAATTTAGCCAAAAACATTATCACTTTGGCCTAACCGAATATCTCATTGCATAAAATTTCATATCTTCGAAACTAACATCAAATATATTCAAAAAAATATTGTAACATGTATATAAGAGGCTTAGGATCCTCAAACAAAAATATCAAAACCATTGGATTAGGATTAAATCATAAAATATTTAAACTTTCTCAAAACAGAAACTATTTTTCCTCTTCTAGTTTCTAAGTTTCTAGATCTAAGAAAATCTTTCACCAAAACTTTTAATCATGCAACAAATCATTAATAAATAATCATATACACATGTTAATAGTAGTACTCCATAAAAATTTCGGACCAAGATCTATCCATTAACTTGGTCAAAAACTCCAAACTACAACACACTCTCCAGTTTATCGCTCAGATTAACCTTTCTGGGGTTTGAACAAATTTTGATCAATCAAATGATCTTAAAATGAAACAAATAAGATATTCACGTAAACTAGACTAAAAAATGAACAACTTTTGTGAAGGAAACTTGGTGAGAAAAGACTTACAAAAGCTTAGGATAAGGCGTGCAATAGAGATTATAAAAATTGTCTAAGAGTATCTTCTATTTTTTTATCAAAGAAAAGTGTAAAGGGAGATTGATTTTCTTGGGAAGTGGACAAGAGAGCCTCTTACACAAGTTATGGAAAGTGATAGAACAGGAATAGAGTTTGAGTGTTGGCCTTTTCTTCCCATTACAATAAACAAAAATCAGCCCAAGATCTTTTCTCAAGGTGGAGTGTAAAAATGAAAGAGTGAGGTAACCCTTTAGATTGTTTCTTCAAAATCTTCTAGGCCCTCTTTTGGAAAGATCTGATTAGCCAAGTGGGGGTGCAAAACTTAGCGATGAAGCAATGTCAATGAGACCAAATTCGTGGGCCTTAATGGGCCTAAATCAAATGGGCCTAAATGTTGGGGTTTTAAGAGAGTTTGGGTTGCTATCAAGCCCAAATCCAATATCTCTTGGCCCAATCAATTTTTCAAGGTTAACAAGGTTGGATAATGATGTTCTAACATAAATTTGAAGAATTAATAGCATGTGAAAGTAATTTAATCAAGCGATTAAACACAATGCTATAAATTGATTTATTTAGGTTTTGGAGGTCAATTTTATGGTTTGGATAAAACCGTTTAGGATTTTGATTTCAACCATGCTTTTGGTTTCCTTGTTAGATTCCAATATGATTTCTCTAGGGTGGAAATCCTCTTTGGTTTGGCACAATTTGATTGGTCGGATGGAATAAAGTTGTTGCTTAGGTGGTATGATCTCACACATTGATTCTTTCAAATCCATCAAACATTCATCATGGTGCCAAGTGTCTAATACTATTCACTAAGTGTGGCGAAGATCTTGCCAAGTGTTCAAATAAAACTTCTCTAATCTAATTTGGACATTCCATACTGTGATTTTAAAACACTACAATTGGTGAGCTTATCGAGGTTATTATTCATTCCGAAAAAGTGAATCATAAACTTAGTACTAAAAATTCTGAAATATTCATATTAACTTACAGTGAAAATTGTTTACCGAAATTCAACCTCGAAATGTCCCTAAAAATAATCTCATAGTTTCAAACAGGCGTTTCGTCCGAAAATATGAAAATTGACTTATTACGCCATAAAATCCTAAATAATCAACTGAGTCTAATGGCGTAGACCATAACATATTCTGATACTCATAACTACTTTAAATAAATAGAATTGCACTTCTGGTACCATAGTTAGTGATAACACAGACTATGTTGATAGACTAAGACCTATACGATTGGTCGATTCGTGAAAACTTATGAAGTTTTCATGAGGTTCTTAAAGCAAATAGAAATTCCACCGTTAAATTTCTAGCGAGCTGTTACAATTTCTAGCGATTTTGTCCCCAAAATCGACGCAAGTATAAACGTTAAAATAACTAAGGAGAAGATGTTGCTCACCAAAACTACTGTCCATCACTGGACATATCATCACTGGCCTGCAGCGGTATGTAGTGGAACGCGTCGTCCTCTGAATCATACGCCACGTTGTCGTAGTAACCTGGGTCGGGATATTGTACGACCTCTTCATCTTCGCTCTCTGGCTCCTGACCCTCAACCAGTAAACGTCCACCGTGAGTTGATGACATGGATGAGCCTAACGTCGCGGGCTTAGCATTGGCGGCTGCGGCATGCTTCTTTGCTGTTTCGATGGACTCTGCTTGGTCCTATGCCATCCTAGCCTTGAAGCTATCCTGGTTTACCCACATAATCGAGTGTAGAGGCAGGTAACGTTCTTCATGAGGTAACCCCTTCCTCTTGTAGTCCACACTATTCTTATCTAAATCATTACATGGTTGCAAAAATAGCTACCACCATATAAGAGGAGGGTATAACACTCCCAAAAGTTACTGCCCAAACTTAATGACTTATAGGCTGACCTTCCAAGATACTAAATTCTTGCTCAAGTGAAATCACTACTTTCCTTACTACTCAAAGAGTTATTTACCACATATATATCTACCACGAAAATTCTGCCATTCCTTAAGTCTCTCGCTCTAATTAATAATTGATAATGGAATCCTTCAGCAAAGTAGATTGAGTCATACCGATATACTCTCTATATCTAAAACTTCAAGTGGATACTCTTTCAAAACTTTTCCTCAAGGAATCCCATCTGTCTTGGACTAGCTTACTTCTTCATAATCAAAATGAATCGTTCCTCCTACAAGGTAATACCTCGAAAATTGTTCAGGTATTAATCTAATCTCAAGAATTTCTCTTTTATGATTGACATAGTTCTTCTATCATTCATGAGCTGCCTCTTATTCTGACTCTAATCAAAAGGATTTGTTCCTACGGTTCACATAAATCCTTAAGACCAAGATTTTACTCCCCACATATTTGTCTCCAATATAAGGGTGATCTACGTTTTCCACAAATACAATACTTTGCCACAAACCATTTAATGGCAATTGGATAAAGCTACTATCATATTTGAATCCTACTAAGGCCAAAGCTTCTACCACACACTTTACTCTTCCGAACACAAATTTCATTAGACCTTCAAAATAAAACAAACTCCAAATACATGGAATACTAATTCATCAACCTTCAATATCCTTCCTCGTATTACTAAAAGGTGTCCTATATCTACACTGGTATGCATAAAAATACTCCTAATGAGAATTATTACTCTTACCACCTGGTAACAATTCGAAGTACGAACTGAACTCTCATGCAATACCACAATCACTAAAAATAGGGAGTCGCTTGAATCAAACTGCGTACAAGTTACAAACCTCAATGACTTGATGTTACCCCAAAATAACAATAATGCAATAATACCATCAATTAAAATGAAATCAACTTTAACTAAGCTTAACAATACAAAGGTCTTAGAAAAATACCAGTGACGACACCAGTTCCTTCAGTTTCTGTGGCGTCAGCATCTGCGTCTCCCTGAGTGATAGCATACACTCTAATGGGTACGTCCTACCTTGGATTTGGTTTGTAGCCACCGTTGAGGGAAACCCCATTTCTTTCTTTCCTAAAAGCCACACTAGGGCAGTCTTTGATTATATGACCTAGTTGGCCACACCTGAAACAAGTCCCCAATGCGATTCTGCACTTGCCTCCATGGTGTTTACCACACTCTCCACAAATTAGAAATGTGATCGACATTGAGCTCCTAGTCTTGATGCCTTTTCCTTTATCGAGTCCATTAAACATCTTTTTCCTTTCTGAACTATCTCCAGTAGCATACAGTGAAGTCCTCTTTCTTTCCAAAATGATCTGGGTAGTTAAACCCTTAAGTTTTACCTCTACTATGGCAACAACGTTTACCAACTCCTGATAGTTCTCAATCCTAAGACAAGCCACTTGGCAGCGGATTCACGGCTGAAGCCCTCCCTGGAACTTCTGTGCTTGCATCTTCGTCGTAGAAATTAGGTGAGGTGCAAACCTCCCCAATGCCATAAACTTGGCAGCGTACTCTTCCACAGTTAAACTACCTTGGGATAGAGATGCAAACTCTTGCGCCTTCTTTTGTTTAACCGAATTTGGGAAGAATCGATTGTCAAATTCCTCCTTGAATCTTCCCCAAGTCAAAGCAGCTAGAGTTCCCAGCTCCCTCACTAGAAGTTGCCTCCGTGTATCCCACCAAATGCCAGCTTCTCCTTGAAAAAAGGTACCTAGCATATAGTACCTTCTGGTCCTTAGTATATCCACAAATTTCGTATGTCCTCTCGAGAGAGGAATATAAATGAGATAAGTTAGAAAAATTGCTGTCAAGCTCTAAAATAGTACGGGGAGGCCGACGACCCTACATTCATCGGGTTCTATAGAGTCGAAACCAACTTTTGATGTTAATCCGACTTTTTCAGGTTGGGTGTAATCAGGTCGTATGGGTTGATCGGCCCTTCAGGCTTTTTGCACAGGCCTAATAGCCACTGGTGGCTCCTCAAGTAGACAGAAAAGGCAGGTGCTAAAATATATTATTGTTATAAAGAAACAATACTCTCATTGGAACCAAAGGAAGAAAGGACGTTGGAAAGATAATGCCAATTCACTATATAAAAAAGTTTTGACACATTGGCCTTCAACCTAAATTATTACCTGTAATTTTCCTCGCTAAACTATGGGTTTGTTCATGGGCCAAAGCCTTTGAGCACAAATCAAGCAAAGGAGTGACATTCTTTACATGTTCAACTGTCAATTGATGATGGAAAAAATCAACTGTTGTAACATGTGGAAAGAGTTCCATATGAAATAGTAAGAGAAGTAATTGTGGATTTTCTTCTCTTGTGGGCAACTATTTTATGAAAGAAATTTGTAGTCCTACCTCCTTTCGACAATCATTGAATTCTAGAGTTTTGTTTAAAATGAATCTCTTCTTGAAGAAGAACATTACTGTATTCATTTTCTAGATTTTGTAACAAGAGAAGGTTAAAATCAATACTCGATTGTAGAAAGTGATTTTGTTGTTTGAATTTTTTTGCAGTGATTTTGCAGTTTAAATTTTATCTCTTAAAAGTTTTGAAAAATTGTTACCAAAGATGAACAGTTCCAATCTTTTAGAGCAATTTTGAGTGTTTAAGTTTGAAAATCAACTTTTTCATTCCAACAAGATGACAAGGCAGCCTCCAGTTAGTAGAAACAGAGTTTAGAAGGAGAAAGGAAATTTAGACGAGTTTTTTTATTTCCAAGCAAAAAGGGGTAGTGATCAAAGTGATTTTTCTTTTCTAAGTGTGTAAGAATGACATGAGAAAAATTCAACATCAAAGAATGGCTAACAAAGGCTTGGTCAAACCTTTCCTAGGAGTAAAGAACATCTCTTTTACAAGGCTAAGTGAATTTAGAGCCCAGGAACAAAAATCATAAAGAGAACTATCATCATTAAAGTCATTAAAATCAACTTTAGCATATTGAGAGGAAGGAACATACCCTAGCTTCTCACCATATGAACTAATAGTATTGAAATCCTCTACCACAATCCATGGTATGTTACGGGGTCTCATATTAGAAAGAGAGTTCAACAAAGTTCTTCCAAGAATGGGGCTTCTTGGCATACCATATTAAGGAAGGTTCCACGGATCAAGCCAAGACACAAGATCACAATCCTAATCTATGATTCTTTGACTATCACAATCTTTCCATATATTGTAAATTCATCATTCCTTGTATAGCAGATTTCATTCTCCTTCTAAAGCAGATTATATTCTCCCTGTATAGCATAATTCCTATATTAGCATAATTGCCTTAAATAAGGCTCTACAACTAGTGTATTTAACATATAATGTACATCAATGAATCAAGGTGTTTTTCCATAATTTGTGTGTTGAGTATTCTTCTATATGGTATCAGGAGAGACCTCACTCTAACGAGAATTCGATCCACATCCTACCAATGTCTTCCTCCTCAGACTCGAATCCCCTTCATCTTAATACCCAACCCATTTCTTCTGCTGAAAATGCTCTCAGCGCACTCAACATCACTGCACAAATTAATGAAAAGCTCACACCTTCCACATTTCCTCAATGGCGAGCTTAGTTTAAAGCTCTACTTATTGGTTACGATCTCCTAGACCATGTCAATGGAGTTTTTCAATGCCCTTCCCCTGCTGGAACTTCTTCCTCAAATCTAAATGAAACCCATTGGGTTTGCCAAGACAAACTCATTCTCAATGCTATCTTGGCCTCTACATCCACCACCATTACCCCTCTCATTGCCACCTCCAAAACCTCCCATGAAGCTTGGAGGAAGCTTAATGATATGTATGCTAGTAAATCCCGAACCCGTGCCATGCAACTCAAGGAAGAGCTTACCTTAATCCAGCATGGGAATTGCCCTATTCTCGACTACTTGCACGCTGTGAAAGTACTTGTCGATGAGATTACACTTATTGATCATCCCATCTCTGATGATGATCTCACCTTGTATGTCCTCAATGGACTCAGTCCCAATTTCAGGGAAATCGCAGCCTCATTCGAGCTCAGGAAACCTCCTTGGCATTCGAAGAACTCCATGATCTACTTGTGGGTCATGAGAACTACCTCCGATGGCTGGAAAATGCGACTCAACACCTTGTTGCCACTGCAAATTCCTCTCATTGGCAGAGGAACACGATGACCCATCTGTTTAAGGGCTCTTCTAAGGCCAATGGGCCTCAACATTCCCAAGCCTCCCCTCGCCAATCCACAGGTTATTCAAAGGACTCTCGAAAGCCCAATAATCATTTGGACAGATCCAACCAGGGGCGTTACCAACCAAAATGTCAGTTTTGTGATCAAGTGGGCCACACCGCTAAGTCTTGTCCTCAGTTGCATTCCTATGAAGTAACCGTTAACTGTACCTCTGCTACAAATAAAAATGACAAAAAAATGGCTTCTTGACTCTGCCGCTTCCCACAACATTACTGGTGATCTGGCAAATTTATCCATTCATTCTAAGTATGATGGAACTGATGAAGTCGCATTGGTGATGGGTCAGGTTTGACTGTCTCACATATTGCTTCTTTGGCTTTACACTTTCCCCAACGAATTTCATTTTACGAGATATGCTTTGTGTTCCTAATATAAAAAAAAAATCTTATTTCAGTTCATCATTTCACCACCCAAAATCATGTTTTTCTTGAGTTTCACCCGTCTTACTTTCTTGTGAAGGATCAAATCACGGGGGCAACCCTACTAAGAGTTGCATGTGAAAACGGCATTTACAAATTTCCAGAATGACTGGTGCCTTCCTCTTCAAAAATGGTTGCATGCATGCATGAACGAACGTCAATTGATGGATGGCACAAGCATCTTGAACATCCATCTCTTAAAATTGTCAACCGTCTTGTTAATTGTTTTTCTCTTCCTGTTAAAAAAAAATAAAATAACATCATTGGGTGATTCGTGTTCTATCACTAAAGCACATCAACAACCTTTTTGACCCACATGTTTTCAAAGCCATGCCCCTCTTGATCTTGTCTATACTGATGTGTGGGGGCCCGCCCATTGTAGTGGTCTTGATGGTTTTCGCTATTATTTACTTTTGGTTGACCATTACACAAAATATATGTGGTTTTATCCCATGCCTGCTAAGTCGTGTGTTCGAAGTATTTTTCCTCAATTCAAAGAACTGGTTGAAAAAAGATTTCGAATAAAAATAAAAAGTCTCTATTATGATAATGGTGGAGAGTTCATCAGTCTTAAGTCATTTCTTTCTCTCCATGGCATCAGTCACTACACGACTGCCCCTCACACACCTCAACAAAATGGTGTCTCCGAAAAACGACAATGCCATCTTGTTGAAACTGGCCTCACCTTACTTCATGATACTTCTCTTCCCATTTCATATTGGCCTCATGCTTTTCAAACCGCTACTTATCTCATAAATCGACAACCCACTACTTTCCTTCAAAATAAATCACATTTTGAGGCCCTGTTTGGACAAAAGCCCAATTATCTCAAACTTAAGAAATTCGGTTGTCTTTGTTATTGCCTTAGTCGGCCTTATAACACCATTAAACTTCAGCCCAAATCCATTCCCTGTGTTTTTGTTGGCTACTCTCAGACTCAGAATGCATACAAGTGCTTGGACCCAAAAGCCCACAGGCTTTACGTCTCTTGACATGTGTTATTTACTGAAGACCAACTCCTGAAATCCCTAGAGTCCCTTCCCGATTCCTCAAGCACTCCCTCTTCCTCAATGTCCAACAACCTCCTACTAGCATGCTGCCACTCCCACCTTCTCCTGCCCCAGTGACTACGGAACATGTCTTCGCCGCAACCACAGCACCCCGAGGGAATCCCTGTATCTCTTCCTCTCATATTCTTTCGGATTTTCTCAATCATGATTAGCACCCACTGTCAGCCCCATGTGAGTCTGCAACTTTGTTGCCATCTGACTCCTCCCACTCAATTTCACCCTTTCCCTCTGACAGTGCACTCAATCTAAGTCCAACTGAAAAAACCCCCCTCCCAATCTCACTGATCTCATAATATGGTCACTAGGTCCATGAATAACATCTTCAAGCCTAAGCAACTCAACACCGTAAATAAACATCCCATTCCCAAAAGCCTTGAACCAAGATGTGTGACCAAAGCCATCTCTCATCCTCACTGTCTTGCTGCTATGTCTGATGAAATTACTACCCTGCTGCGACATGGGACTTGGGACTTAGTTCCCCCTCCATCACAGTGTAACCCAATAGGTTGTAAGTGGGTATTTCGGGTCAAGCGAAAAGCCGATGGCTCTCTTGATCACTTTAAAGCCCGATAGGTTGCCAAAGGGTATAACCAATGACCCGGGATAGATTACAAAGAGACTTTTAGTCCGGTGGTCAAACCAACCACTATTTGCTCTGTGTTAACTGTTGCTATTATGAAAAAGTGGATTTTAAGGCAAATGGATGTTAATAATGCTTTTATGCATGGTGCACTTACTGAAACTGTATATATGATACAGCTACTTGGTTTTAAAGATGTGTCCAAACCAGATCATGTGTGTAGGCTGCGCAAAGCCATTTATGGCCTCAAACAGGCTCCTCGGGCCTGTACTCGGCTCTCAAGGAAGCCCTTCTTGCACTTGGCTTTCTTAACTCTAAGGCTGACTCCTCCTTATTTATTTATACTTGTGGTTCTATTACATGCTATTTTCTAGTTTATGTGGATGATTTGATAATTACTGGGAATGATCCAACATTTGTGAACTCCATTATTTAGCAACTTGGAGCTAAGTTCTCTTTAAAAGATATGGGCCATCTTCATTAGTTTTTGGGAGTGAAAGTCATTCCTACTTCTGAAGGCTTATTCTTGTCACAACATAAATGCATTCGTGACTTGCTGTCCAAAACAAATATGCTTGGTGCAAAGGATGTTTATACTCCTTTCTCTACTAGTACATCCTTAACTTTCCATGATAGTACAGCTTCTGTTGACAGCACTAAGTTTCTTCATGTAATTGGGGGTCTTCAATAGCTTTCTTTAACTCGCCCTGATATATCATTTGCTGTTAATAAATTCTCCCAATTTATGCATAAGCCGACAGCTACTCACTGGACAACAGCAAAAAGACTTATTTGCTACCTCAAGCAAACAATATTTCACAGTATTCATCTCAGGAAGTCCATCTCTTGGCTTATCACCACTTACTCTGATGCTGATTGGGCCAGCAACATGGATGCTCATACCTCAACTTGAGCCTACATTAGCTTCGTTGGCTCAAATCAAATCTTTTGGAACTCCAAGAAATAGCACGCTGTTGCTCAATCCTCCATAGAAGCAGAATACCGAGCACTTGCCAGTGCAGGTTCAGAAATGATGTGGCTACTTGCTCTCTTTCAAGAACTCAGAGCTTCTCCCCAATCAGCACCATCTCTTCTCTGTGACAATCTTGGAGCTACACATCTCAATTTCAACCTGGTTCAACACTCATGGATGAAACATATTCAGATTGATCTTCACTTTGTTTGTGACCTTGTTCAACGTGGAGCTCTTCATGTCATACTCAGGACCAGTTTGCAGACTTAATGACCAAGCCTCTGTCTCGGCAACATATTGAACTACTTCATCACAAGATTGGACTTGCCAAAGGCAGTACAATCTTGCAGGGGCATATTAAGGAAGGTTCCATGGATCAAGCCAAGACACAAGATCACAATCCTAATCTATGATTCTTTGACTATCACAATCTTTCCATATATTGTAAATTCATCATTCCTTGTATAGCAGGTTAAATTCTCCTTCTATAGCAGATTATATTCTCCCAGTGTAGCAAAATTCCTATATTAGCATAATTGCCTTAAATAAGAGCCTGCAACTAGTTTATTTAACAGATAATGTACATCAATGAAATCAAGGTGCTTTTCCATAATTCGTGTGTTGAGTATTCTTCTATGTACCACACCAATCAACATAAAAAGCAAAATTTTGTTTGGTGGACAATAAAACAGAGATCATCAAATCATCCTTAGCAAAAATCCGCATGTTGCCACCATAATCCTCATTGTGAAGAACTTTGAAAAAAAATCTCAACTTTTTACCAATAGTAGGAATTTTAACAAAAGGAACCCTCGATTCTAAAATAGCAATCAAAGGCAACTTATAAAACTTCACCAAAATTTTCAAATGAAGTATAGTACATTTATTGACAATGTCTCTCATATTCCAAATCATAACTGAATTCAACAATAATTTATTATTGAGCACAATTCTTGTTACTCTAGCAACTCTTCTACGTTTTTTTTCTTAACATAGCTTTCAACTATTTTTGAGTCTGAGTAGTTTGTATTTGAATATTTTTTTCTCTTCCTTAGATAAAGCTAGAAAAGAGTTCAGATTCAAACCATTAGCAAGCATATAGAAAGAATTATAAATAGGAATATCCTTGTGAGAAGTTTCTTAGTTCTATTTTTAGGTTCGTGTTCCCGAGAAACTTCAAAAATGGACTCCTCCCTTAGCTTGACTATTGGGTTCGTAGCACTAGAGGTAAAAATAGGCTTTGCAATTTCAATAGTAGTATTTTGTAGAGAGGTTGAGGCAGTAGGAGGAACAACATGTTTGTTCTTAGGTGTCAGTGTTTTATCGCATTAGGGCCACCAAGTTGTCAACGACAGGTGTGGTAGTCATAGTGGATCTTTTGCCACAAGCCCTCACCGCTTATTCCAATCAGATCATGTCTTGTTTGGTGACAAAATGAACCATTTGAGTACAAATACAAGCAAAACAAAGGTGTGTGTTTAACTATTGGCAAATCTGTGATTAAGAATTTGACAATTGGGTGAACAATTGCTTTGAAGTAAGATTTAACAAAAATGTTAAGAGGGGGTAGGGGAAGCTATATCTAAGCTGGAGCAATGGGTGATTCCTCTTTTCATGTAAAATCCCCTGTCCATGTGAACAACCTGAATATGGCGCCCTCCTTGATGTGAGTATCACTGAGTCTAATCTTTGGCTAGATCCTCAACAAATTGAAGTTTAATTAGAACATGTCGTGAATTGTTGGGTCCCACAATAGGGGGGATGGTGATGTTAACAAGGTTCCACTTTGCCATAATATGGCTTCAGATGGCATCCATATGAGGCCTCCCCTTTGAGAACTTTGCAATAATTGTATACATCAATGTTGCTTTAGGTCACTGGACTTTATAGATTGTCAGCTTGCCCTTTTTGGTATGGGATTGTTTTTAGTCAATTCACTAACATGTACACTTTCTACATAACAACTACTGTTTAGTTAAGACATGCTCTAGCAAAAGTTTGGCAGAAAAATTCAGAAAGACAATAGAGATTATAGATTTTCCATGATAGACTACTTTCATGACAGAAAAACCTCAAATCCCTCGTGATTACTATGACTTTCATTGCTCTGTCTTACCACAAAATAGAGATACTGATTCTTTAAATTATAGGATAAACATTTGTTCTGGTCAACGATAGACCAAGTCAAGCTAGGATTTTGATCTAACTAATTAGGTATGGCCAAGCATCTTCTTGGGAAAAAATTAATTGGGGGTAGGTAAAGTACTTTAGTTTTTCACCATAGGGATAGGCTATTTAAGTGTATGGCATTGTAGCCCATTTTGTGTTCTGATCAAAGACTCGAACTAGGATTAATGGAAAACTGATTTCATCTGGTCCAGTTTTCGGCTTTTGAAAACGAACTCAACCCTCCCTTGACCACAAACCAATTCCGTCCATTTGGATTTGAATGCTCTTGCTAAGTTTTCAAACTCAAGGTGCTAAAACTTCCCGTTTTCCCATTGAAAATCCTAATCATAATTTTTTCTAACTCCTATTATTGGTCTTCGATCCCATCCAAGTCCTTGATCTCTTTCTGCCACGACAAGCAATGGGTTCCATCCAAATCTTCATTTTCAACTTGACTTGTGGAGGCTTTTCCACGTCTATTTTCTAAATGCCTGGTATTAGTATATGATAGGAATAATGCATGCTTCCGACATGGCAGGCTCCTTTGAGAAGACTTTTTGACATTTTTTTAGTTGCTAGTATTTTTTTCTGTTCTCCAGCATTGTTAATTCGTAATAGTTAGAAGAAAGCACACACACTGGCAACCAATAAGGACTGTAGAGATGGTTGCCAGAATGGACCGTAACCAGCCAAATGGTTTATTTAACATGTTTATCCTACCAACTAATGCAAGTTTTTTTGTTTTTATTATGCACAAAAAACATATATTATATTTATATAGATGGTTTGTACAGATTTTTTTTTTTTTCAACAAATATTAATTTTCTTATAAAAGTATTTCATGCAAGACATATTTGATCAGAACATAGAATAATCTGTTTTGAAACAAATGGGTATGAAATTGAGAGCAACAAACGGGTGAAGAAGGCTCGGGCTTGGTAAGGGTTAGGCATGGAGATTTTATGAAACCCAGACCTAAAAGGGTTTCCAATATCGAAACCCCAAAGTTACAAATATTTCACATGCAAAGCAACCCATGATTACAAATGTTTTAAAAAGCTCAGGACACAAAAATTTCTCAAATCTATACAAACCCACTTCCTCAAATCTATACAAACCGAGAGAACGAAGAAGAAATCAAGAAATAATACTTGATAAAGCAATCTCTAACTATACCTTCAGTCTCCGAGCAAGTTCCTTGGTGTGCAAAACGTTGGCGAGCTTCGAGAGCTAGGGCTCAAACTTCACTCGGTTTGCGAAAATCGCAGAAGACTGAAACGACTAACGAGTAACGAGAATGGTCGAGGGAATGAGGGAAAGAAGTATAAGTATCAGGTGAGGAAAACGACACTATTTTGGATAAAAACATATGTTTTTAAAAAAGAAAAGCCGGTTACGGAAACCGGATTAAAATCCGGATCCATAACCGGATCCGGGCGGGTACAAAAAAAAATTTACCCACCCGGGCGTAATCCGGGTGGCAAACCGCCTGGATCCACCTGGATTCCGGGTTTCGGACTAGACGGGAAAAAAATCCGGCCCGGTTCTACACCCTTAATATATACTCTAGGTTATCAGGCCAATCACGAAGAAAATGCTCAATTTAGTATGAATTTTGATAAAAACAAAGAAGTCTTAAAAACGTACATTAATAGTGGTTTGGCTTGCTTTTTAATTTTAATGACACAAATTTATAAAGCCTATGTATGTACTACATGTTTAGCATTAATGACGTTATAATATTAATATAGAGCATAGTGATCAAATACTAGATTGTTTCTATTTATTTTTATTTTTTTCACAATTAGGAATCAAGCTTCAACTCATCATTGGAAGGAACTACGTACATTATATATTCATGATTTTTCTCACCAACATTATATTGTAATATATATCATACATGATTTTATTTTTCACAAACTAGCTAGACTAGTAATGTGTACTGTGTGTGAGTCAACGTATCGACCAATTAGAATTTAAAGTCGGTGGTTGCCTCCGAATTCTAATGACATTTATACCTGTGGCCAACTGATAGGACCGGGTGAAGCTAGACTACTAATATCACATTAATTCATGTAGCCCCCATGAATTGCACCCAGCCCCTTGACCCAGCCATTTGTAGCTGCTAACCTTGCCAATTCCTCCGAATTCTAATCACATTTATACCTGTGGCCAAGTCATAGGAGGACCTGCGCGCGCATGCTATTAATTTTCGCGTTAAGCAGTTTTTTTTTTTTTAATTATTGCATAGAATAGATACAATATATGAACTCTGCAGTATTTAATATTAATGTCTATAGATAATGTGAATTCAACATTAAATACTTTAGGGCCTCCATCTTATATTTATCTCTGTAATTACAAAACATGTTTGCAGACAAGAAAATAGTAAGAACCCTTATCGAATGCTTATCTATGCCAGATCAATTAATATCGACCATCGTCAGCCCCAAACATATTAGCATTGTTGAAGTTAATTATCAGGTAACAGGAGTTAACTCCCTGGACCTCCGGTTCGGTTCCATCCCTAGGGGTGATTGGTCCAGTCCAGTCTATTTCAGTTTGTGACCGCCTAGAACCATACTGGACTGATTACACCCTTACTAAGTAATAAAAAACTATGAGATATTTCCTCATCTCATTTCATCTCATTATCAAATATATAAATATAAATTTCATCTTACTTAAATGTTTAAAACTATAAAAAGTTATTTTTTAAATAAAACTTAAAAAAAAAAATTGTAAGCCTCACGGGGTGGTAGCCGGCCAGTGGTGGCTCCTCAAGTAGACAGAAAAGGCAAGTTCTAAAATATATTATTGTTATAAAGAAACAATACTCTCATTGAAACCAAAGGCAGAAAGGACATTGGAAAGATAATGCCAATTCACTATATCAAAAAGTTTTGACACATTGGCCTTCAACCTAAATTATTACCTGTATTTTCCTCGCTAAACTATGGGTTTGTTCATGGGCCAAAGCAATGCTATCTCAGATAATACCTTCTACAAAAGCATCTTCGAGCACAAATATTAGCTTGGGCACCAGGGTAGCTAAATGAGAAGCATGAGTTTTAGAGAAGAATTTGTAAGAGATCACTTGACATAAAGTGATAGGACTAAAGTAAGATAGAGTAGTGGAAGGACTACTAAATTTAGGAGTGAAGGTGATTAAAGAATGTCTATCAGGGGGATTAGATCCCACCATGGAAGAATTCATCAACAACCTCATATAGATTTGGGTGGACAATAGATCAGCTTGTAAGACAGAAGGAAAAGGAAAAGTCATCATCTAAAGGCAGTGGCAGAACCAGCAATTGTGTTGAGGGGGGCTAACTTTTTTACTGTGTGACACATTTATGTAAAGAGTAATAATAGATACAGTCGTAGGTGTGTATGCACTATACACTTCCTTTGAAAAGAGAAAGAGGTTTACCATTAAAAAATAATTTTTTCATGTGAGCTATAGATTTATCTATTTTTTTCAAAGGAAGTCATCAAGACTTGCACATCTTAGGACTGCGAACATCATTTCTCTTATGTAAATTAAAAAGAGACTGAAAAATTATAAAAACATAACTACATATAAAAGTATATCTCGGTAATTTGCTACATACATGTAGAAATAAAATTATAAAAACACAACTTAATATATATTTCAGATTCTGACGATAATGTTTCTCTTCTTTTTTTAATCAAAGAGTGGGCCATCACCTGTCCAATAGTGACACCCTTCCGAATTTATTAATAAAAGCCTCGCTTATGGCGGAGGAAAACCGTAGAAACAAAACAAGGACTTTAAGAAAAAACTACAAAGAAGCCAAGCTCAGAAAAGACTCTAAACAAGCATATGACCAAAATGAAAAGCATATCAGATCAAAACAAAAACAGAATTAAGAGTAACATCTTATCGAAGTCAACCCAGATACATCCAACCGTAACAAGCCTCTAAGGACCCGAGGCAATATAGAATTAATAGTGTAGTCTGAAGTGACACCATTAGCACCATCTTTGGCCAACCAATCCGCCACTTTGTTTCCTTCACGAAAAACATGCTGAAAATGACAATTTATAGATTGAGCCAGACCAACAATCTCTTCCCAATAATCCTCCAAGTACCAAACCCCACACCGTCCTCTAAGCCACCAAGAAATAATGACCATCGAATCAACCTCAACAATCACATTGAAAAGCTGAAGGGACTTGCACAACCGCAACCCATTAGGGAGTGCAAAAAGTTCCACTTTGTTATTAGAACCAAAACCAATTGGAGAGGCAAACGCTTTCACAAGCCTTCCGATATCATTGCAAATAACACCACCAATACCACTAGAACTCGGGTTGCCAAGACTACTACCATTCGTAGTCAACTTAAACCACCCTAATGGAGGTTTGTGCCACTGGGCTACTTTGCACCGCCTCTCTTTCAAATGAGAGGGTTTAATTCGTAAGGACTCGAGGATCATGCCATCAAGAGGAGACATACTGTAAGAATTATTAATCACCTGACCAAGGGACCCAATCCGTACAGAAATAGATTTAACGACAGCTTCATGTGATTCCAAGGTGCCCTCCATACGCGCTAGACATCTTCTCCTCCAAAGTCTCCAGGTAACAACGATAGGCATAAGACCAATTACAACACCCACCTGAGAGGAGGACTTAGCACGCTAGAACCAAGACGAGACTTGATGTTTCCAATTACTACCAAGTGGAAGTCCAAAGAGGTTGCAAAAAAAAACCCAGATTTTTTTAGAAAAATCTCCCTCAAAGAGAACATGATTAATGTCTTCATAACGACCTGCAGGACAACACTCACATTTGGAAACAATTGGAATGCCAAAACGATGCAACCTATCATCCACACTCAAAGCCTTCTGCCAAGCCTTCCAAAACTGAATAGACATTTTTAAGGGAAGACTTTTATGCCAAATCCAAGAATGCCAATCAAGAGAGGAGCCTCTGACTCTAATACAATGCCATGCAGATTTAGTGGCAAACATACCTGTCTCTGTTTGGGTCCAGACAAGGATATCCCTTCCAAAAATCAAGGTCAACATTCCTGAAAACTTCACTAAAGGAGTGGACGATAGTGCAGCATCGCTTGCCTCCTATGTCGGCACACTAGCCCGAGCATATGACCCATTTTATGTGCGATCATGGAGAGATGTTTTGAATGAGGTGAAGGATCACATTCGGAGTCGTGTACTGGTGAGTTTATATACAAACGTAAATATATTTAGAGATGTTTTGATTTCATATTTTTGATGCAATTCACTTCTTAGGATGAATTCGACTTCAATTTTGGCTGTAGTGAGGATGTGCGAACTGTGAACGAGTTGATGATTACATTATTTTGGTGTCACAAGGGACGATGTCATGACCACTTCAAGAAGTTCGAGACGTTGGAAGAGGTTGTTCAGTCTCTTTTTCAAAAAATGAAGTTAGACGATTAGATGAACTGTTGGGATCTTTTCGTAAGTCCAGATTATCAGGTATTTTAGATTTATTCCCTATAAGTTATTTACATCTACATTGGTTTCATATATTATATTTAACATTGTTAATTTCTCCTGCAACACTTAAGTTCTATCAATGTACAGAATAGACGACTTTGACAATCCACCATCGCGCCGGCTCAAGGTTATTCCAACGTCTTGCTAATAAGATGGTAATTGATAGCTTATTAATTCTCACTCATTTTTATCATATTCTTTTATTTAAGTACTAACATTATTTTTTAAATTTACTAATGTGGCTTTGTTAGAAACGTGATGATCCTGAAAATTTTTCTCTCATTCATGTCTATGCTGCTACCCACTCACACTGATGAGTGGGTTGATCTTGTCACTAAAAATAATTATGTAAGCGATGTTATTTTCTGTGACTAAATTATGCAACATGTGCATTCATATTATGATTGACTCCTCGTTTCTTTTAATATGTGAGCTTTATTATCATATTTTTGTTGTAATTGCAAGAAAAAATGATTGAGATCCAATCAGCCTCTGAGAAATCCTCTCCTAATGACATAGACATATTCATGCAAATGCTCAGGATCAAATCTGGTTTGGTAAGAGGTTTGGGACGTTCTTTCAAGTGTGTTGATTCATCCTCCAAGACCTCGACATCTGAAATTAACAATCTTGCTAAAGATTTAGATGCAGCACACCAAGAAATTGAGCGAATGAAGTCGAGATAGCAGGAGTTGGGTCTCTCTTATCGTAACAGTCTGATTTAGAAACGCGTATGCAAGAGGAACAAAGAGACTGCGATGAGAGAATATGCATTGAAGTCCAAGAGCAAGTGTAGAGGGAGATGATGGTCCAGATGGAATGTGTTATGTCAATTCAACAAGATCGTAGTGGGCAGGCAAAGAAAAAGAAATGATTAATATATCATTATCATTATCAGTATTAAAAAATTTTATTGTCTATTTTTTCAACTCTATAAGACATTATTTGTTGTTACATTTATGGTGTAATATGAAACAATTTGTATGCTTTTTAATTTTATAAAATTACTATTTCTGATCATAACATTCGCATGTAAAGAACAAACATTCAAACATTGATTCACGTTCAAATCAACATTCAAACAAAATGCCAAAACAAAACGTTCGAATGTAAGACACTACATTCGCACGTTTTAACACACAAACAATCTAAACGTTCGAATGATGAGAATTGATATGTTCGAAAGTTAAAAATGACAAACTAACATCCAAACGTTAAAAATGTTATGTTCGAACTCTTCTCCGTTAACATCTGAATGTTACATTCAAACATCATCGAGTTAACGTTCGAAAGTTATTACGTTCCAACGTAAATATCATTCTTGCGATACAAAAACAACAAACGTCAATTTTTTTACGTGCGAAAGTTAATCAATCGGGTTAACGTTCGAACGTTATATTCTGTGACAGTTTTTAACTGTCACAAAAAATCATCACGTTTGAACATTACATCTCACGGAAGACTGCTAACCGTACAAAAAAAAGCTTCTTGTGAAGGTTGAACAGTAAACCGTCACAAAAAACATTCTGTGATGCCTTTTAGGTGATAGTCATGGTGACGATCTCAAACCGTCACAAAACAGTTTTTTTTTTTTTGGTTTGCTTATTTTTGGTGACGGTTTCGTCCATCACAAAAACCAAATTCTGTTGTAGTGTATATATATATATATATATACTGAAATTAAATTTAAAGAAACAATTAAAGAGTTGGATTGCAGTTTTTTTTTTTTCTTGCAGAAATGATAAAATAATTCCCACTTAATTAACAAGTTATACACAATTTATTCATAAATATTAATACTTTTAAAAAATTTCCCTTTTTTTTTTAATTTAAGGTGTCTGAATTTTAAAAATAATATTACTTTACCATCTCGGAGTATTAATGCAGTTGTCATTGTACCACTATTAATTTATTTTGTTTTATCTTTACATTTTTTTTTTTCAGAACTCATGAGAACATTGTGTGAAAATGGCATCTCTTAAAGCTTGAAGAAGTGGCAAGGAATTTTCCAAAAATAATTGAACATCTTTCTTTTAATAATTTAATGCCGCATTGACTCAATGACTTCACTAAGTCCGGCTTAAGGACGTTACCATGAAGATAATTCCATTAATTGATAGGTGGGGTACTGTGAGAAAGCGGCATGGCCTGGACTTGTCCTTTTAAATGAGAGCCGAACATTTCCAACTCTCTACATCCACTAAATTCTTCCATGGCCCTATCTACAACCTTTTCTAGTTCATCCTCTTCTTCAGTCACCTCTCCATGGCTCTACGATTTGTTCTTGAGCTTTAGAGGAGAAGATACCCGTGATACTTTTACTGCCCATCTCTACCGTGCTTTGACTCAAAAAGGAATCTCCACCTACTTAGATGAGGATGAGCTTAGACGAGGTGATGAAATTTCACTTGCACTTCTCCAAGCTATAGAAGGTTCAAGAATTTTCATCATTGTACTCTCAAAAAATTATGCATCATCAACATGGTGCTTAGACGAGCTATTGAAGATTTTTTATCAATGTAAAAAATCAAAGCAACAAAGGGTTCTACCTGTGTTTTACCATGTAGATCCATCAGATGTACGCTATCAAAGAGAGAGTTTTGGGAAAGCATTGGCTAAACATGCTGAGAAATTGAAAGTAGACCGCATGAAGTTGCAGCTGTGGAAGGCAGTCCTTCAAGAAGTTGGCAATTTGTCCGGATACCATCTGATCAGAAATGGGTAAATTTTCTAACCGCGCGCTTTTATAATTTCCATTCAAGATTGCTTTTTTGCCCCCATTAATTTTATGTATAAATCATCAATGCGCATGATCTTGTCCAATACGGAAGAAACTAATCACGACTTGATGATAAACGGAAATATATAAAAATCTAAACTTTTGTTTGGCCTTTTGATGATCGCCAACTAAAATACATACAAAATTAGATAGTATCACCTAATCAAAGTAAATTCAAGTTTATCATTTTTTCTTGTTTATCAATTATTAAGTATTGATAAATTTTCAAGAAAACCAAATAATTTTTTAAGTTAATTCGTGTTTATCAATTATAAAGTATTGGTTTTCCAAGAAAAACATCTAATCTTTTGTCTAAATTAAGTTCATTTATAGGACGGTATAAAACTCACTGAGTGATATAGTTGGGAGAACAATAATTTTTTTTCTGGCTTATCGCAAAGAACTCTAGACGTATTACTGAAAGAAATTTAAGAATGAGACGTACATTTTGATTTTTGAGTCTAACAAAAAGGAGAGAACTTAATTGCCGTCAACTCGTGGCAACATATATATAAATCACTAGCTAGTTTGCATCTTGTATATATATGGATTTTGATATGGAACTAAAACATTAATTTCTTTATAAGTTTATTGGAAATTAAAGCTGAATAAATTGAACTAATCACAACTTGAACATAACTATATAAAAATCTAAGTTTCTGTTTGGCGGCCTTTTTATGATTGCCAACTAAAGTACATGCAGAGATCTATCAACTCATATGCTCTGCTTATGTTCCTTGTCTTTCTTATTTTAATTTATTTTCTAGTTGTGGGAAGAAATTTATTTAGATTATGTTCCTAATTGTTTTTCATGCGAAGAGCTGTATTCATTAATTAATCCTTTTTCTTTATATTATATATAAATAGGAACGAATCTAATTTCATTGAAAGAATCGTTCAAGCTGTCTCAAGAATGGTAAATCATTCATATCTACATGTTGCAAAGTATCCAGTTGGATTAGACTCCCAGGTACGGGATATCATGAAGTCGCATGTAAGCATTGGGACAAATGACGTGCGAATGGTAGGGATCTTAGGAGTTGGGGGAATTGGTAAGACAACTCTAGCCAAAGCAATTTATAATTTGATTGCTTTTCGATTTGAAGCTAGTTGTTTTCTTGCAATTGTTAGTGACACTTGGAATCAAGCGGATAGTTTGGTCCAATTGCAAGAGACACTTCTTTTTAAGATTTTAGGAGATTGTAAAAGTTTGAAGGTTGATAATATTGATACTGGAATCTATATGATAAAGCAAAGGCTTCGTTCTAAAAGAGTTCTTCTAATTCTTGATGGTGTAGATCACTTGACTCAATTAGAAGCATTAGCAGGAGCTCATGATTGGTTTGGTAAAGGAAGTAGAATCATAATCACAACAAGAGATCAACACCTGTTGACTACTCATGGAGTTGATTTAACATATGGGATGATGGGATTGAATCAAGATGATGCTTTTCAACTATTTTGTTGGCATGCTTTCAAAAGTGAGAAACCGGTTGATGGTTATGGAAAATTTGTAGAACAGATCGTAAATTATGCTGGGAGCCTTCCACTAGTTTTAACGGTGCTTGGTTCGGATTTATATGGCAGAAGTAAAAGTGAGTGGATGCACACATTGGATCAATATAGGAGAATCCCTCACCAAGATATTCAGCGAATACTTCAAACAAGTTACAATAGATTAAGTGAAAATGAAAAGAATATTTTTCTTGACATCGCTTGTTTTTTCATTGGAGATGTATTTGATGATGTCATTAAGATACTAGATAGTTTTAATTTTTGCCCAAACATTTGGATCCCAAGACTTAGGGAGAAGTGCCTTATTTTTGAGCTCTACAGAAGGTTGCAAATGCATGACTTGTTACGAGATATGGGTAGAGAAGTTGTTCGACAACAATCACCCAAAAAATGTAGCAGATTGTTTAATCATGAAGACGTTCGTGATGTACTGGAGGAAGATATAGTAAGTCAGATCAAAATCTCTTTTAATTAAACATTGTTTCTAACTCGACACATGCGACATATTATACGTGTGTGTATATAAATATATGAATAATTTATTTTTTGATATGTTGGCACGCTTAAACATGCATTGTCTTCCTATATAGGGAACAGATAGAGTTGAAGCAATTCTTGTAGATTTTCCTGAAGGTGATGATATTATCCGCTTGAGTCCCAAGGCCTTCAAGAATATGAAAAGACTCAGATTATTTAGATGCCTCAATGCACAATTTTCTGAAGAGCTTAATTCTCTACCTAATGGACTAAGAGTGCTTGATTGGCCTAATTGTCCTTTACAATCTATGCCATCTAAATTTCGTGGAGACAGACTCTCTATTCTACAAATGCCCAATAGTCGCATCCAGGAGATACACTTGGAATTTAAGGTACAACTATTATTATTTTCAATATTTCTTTCTTTAAACTTAGTTTGATGTTATTTTCTTTTTAACAGAATCTCACGATTTTGAATTTCCCTGGTTGTGATTTCTTAACGAAATTCTCGGATATTTCAAGGTGCCCAAATTTAAAGGAAATAAATCTTCAATGTTGTAAAAATCTAGTTGAAGTTCATGATTCTGTTGGATTCCTTGATAAGCTTGTTAAATTGATTCTTCGTCGATGTTTCAAGCTAAAGAACTTACCAAGGAGACTCCAATTGAGATCTCTAGGATTCCTTGATCTTGGTCATTGTTCAAGCCTTCAAAACTTTCCTGAAATCGAATGTGAAGTGAAACATCAGTGGAGATCTCTACAGTGGATTGTTCTCGACGATTGTCCAAATATTATAAGTTTTGGGATGGAGGAGGAGGTGCATAATAGACAACCCACGCTCGATGTAGTGTCTACAAGCTGGGAAAATGAAGCTTCCTTGGGTGCAGAATTATTCCCATTGCGGCCTCCAACAAATTCAACCATTTCTCTTGAATTGGATCTTACAAACTCTGGCCTATCAAAATCGAGTTTCTTTGCGCCATGTAGTTTCTTTCCCAATCTAGAAAGATTAGATCTATCAGGTAGTGATATCGTAAGCATTCCAGCAAGCATCAAAACATATGTTAGATTGAGTCATCTTATATTGAATGCTTGCAAGCAACTTCAAGAAATCATGGAGTTTCCACCGAATCTAGAAGGGCTTTATGCTGAGGGATGCATATCACTGGAAAGATTACCAGAAATATCAAAAATATTTCATTTCCCACGGCTAAAATGGATTTACTTGACCAGCTGTAATAAAGTGAATATGGGGAATTATATGCCAAATCCTGCATGGAATCGAGTTAAGCCCCTATATATAGCTCTCTTTTCCTTATATATATCCATTTGTCATTTTGTGTGGCTAATCGATTTCTGTATATGAATATAGTTGATATATATTTTATGATGTATATATCCAACAGGTTGAGATGATGATGTTTCCAGGAAATAAGATTCCAGATTGGTTTAGCCATTACAAGGAGACTTCAAATAGTCATCGGTGTGAATTTGGTATTAAAGAGTCCCCAATGCATAATTTGGATAACATCATAGGAATTTCTTTTTGTGCTATTATTGAACATGTTGAGACTAAGCATTTGACTGTTGACATCATGATAGGATCAACTAAACTCGTAAGTAACGGATGTGTAGGAAAATTTGATGAAATGGATTCAGATCATGTATGGTTCCAGCACTTACAACCACTAATTGTAGAGCCGGCAAACAATCTGAGGATTATATTTGAAAGCAATCCAAATTTAGTGATCTTCAAACGTTGCGGAGTTCATTTGTCATACAAAGACCATGAACAGAATGCGAAAGATGATGAAAATGTTGATGTCCATTTGGATGCACCCATTGAAGATATCGAAAATTTAGCAAATCCAATGGATCATGGAAGTCAACTTTCTAAAAGGCGTAGTGTTGATTATGATGATGATCGCAACGTCATTGAATCCGACTTGTACCCACAACAAAGGAAGCCTGCTTCAACCTTGGACATCAAACTTTTTCTAAGCACGCTGCCATCATCAGTATGAATTAAGTACTTCAAAGTCCTGATTAAATGTACGTTTCCTATTATATATAATGTCCAAGTCTGAAGCTGAATCGATTATCATACTCATAAGTAATACTCAAAAATAAAAATAAAAAACTTTCTTGAAAACTCTCTCCCTAAACTCTGATCGGCTAGAGTGGGGGAGCTTAGGCTCCTCCCCCCTCACCCATTTTCGTTTCCCCTCTATGTTTCATTTCTAGTGTAGTGTTTAGTTTTATTTTTTGTGTTTTTTCAGGCCAATCAAAGGGGGAATCGCCGTTCGAGACCTTCTGGCACCCGACAGACAACATGCACCCCACCAAGAGTTTGCCCTACTGCTGATCTACAAAACCTCCAAATGTGGCCTCCACCGGAGCGACACGTAGCCAGCACGTGCGGCTCGAAGACTCCGGAGTTCGCCTGCGCGTGACCATCATGTGCCACCAAGGAACCTTCTGCCGCTGCAATGCATGGCCGTTCCTGAATCGGCATCTCTGGATCTTCCAAGCTCGACCGTTGGTATTCCCTCCAACAGCCTTTTTGTGCACTGGTTTTCCGCTTTACAGTGTTTTCACAATGTAATTTATTTTATGTCTTGCTTTTATTTTCTAGAAAATAAAAATCTAAAAATGTTATGCCATTCAGACCTAATCCGAATGGATTTTGTGTCCCCCCTCCTCTTAGACGAAAATGATGGGGTTTCCAACTCCATATCCCGGTTAGTAGGGTATGGAGGTTTGTTTGTTGGGTTACTGTTACCTCTATCGTAGATAGAGGGGTGCTATCTCTCAGACTTCTGTCTGTAGAGATTGCCGTCTGGACTAGACTATGCCAATCGCGGAAGTATACTGGGAAGCTATTAACGTTTGTAATTGACTTTTTTAAGTCAACTTTGTATATCCTCTTTCATGAATGGAATGAGTTCCACTTTTATCAAAAAAAAAATGGTCTTTAATTTCCATTATACCCATGTTTTTATCTATATAGTAAATGAGTTGAATCTCTATTTCATTCCATTATTTTTCTCTACTCCAATGGACTGAAAATAATTATGACGTGGGATTGCTTCATGCCACCTATAAGAATGTTGTTTCATTAGGAGATCTGTAAATTGATTCTATAAAAAATATATACATGACTTGAGGTGAGACGCTGGATTTATTTTCTAATAAAAATGGTTGTAAAATCTAACGTCGTACAACATCAAGACACATCATTTTGTAAATTTCTTTTTATAATATTTTTTTGTAAACCAAGCATTTTTCTAAAAGATGACACCAGTTTAAAAAGCATACTGGACGGTGTTTGACATGAATTGAGTCATGTTTCCCTAAATCCCAGATCAAACAACCGAACTTAAAGAAAATCTGCCCATTAGGTATTAATGATACAAACAAAGATCGTACAATTAACATTGCTTTCACTTAACAATATCTCAAACTCGTGAATTAAAGAGAGCGTCGTCATACCTCACTATAACACATTTGCTTTTTAGTGACAGTTGAGAATTTGTAACAGTCCCTAAACTGTCACTAAAAAGCTTTTTTTGTGACGATTTTTGAAAACTGTCACTAAAGACGGATGAGATTTTTTTACGTTCGAACAAATGTGAAAATTACATTCAAACGTCACATATACGTTCGGACATGTGGCTATGTATGTGCAAACATTCGAACCTTAGTAATTAACGTTCGAACGTTACTTATAAATTTAAATTAAATATGACTCTAATTTAAAATTTATGTGGTTTTTATAGTGCATAATTTGTATACAAGTCTAAAAAATTGACTTGTATATATTTTGTTTTTTTTAAAGAAAGATTAGGTAGTCACATGTCTAATAGTGACCCCTACCTAATTTTATTAATAAACCCTCACTTGTAGCAAAGGAATACCGTGGTTACATTCAAGGTAGTAGGATTTTAAAAAATCAAAACCCCAATTACCAAACAAACAACTTTAGAAAAACCATAACTCTAAACAGGCCTATATAGAATTTAAACAATAAAAACATACCCATTTGAGATGAATCCAAGACGTAACATCTGAACATCTAAAACTTCCTTCCCTTTCATGAAGATATAACTTCCTTCCGCAACACAATCAGATTCCTAAATCTTTTCAACCCTTCCGCAGATAAACTAGACCACATGAATCTATTCTAACGATCCCTTTGAGCAAATGAGGAAGCTCCAAATGGCTTAACCATTCATATGTGATACCACTACTTCCAAGCCGTGCCAAAAAGTAAGCAGCTTTATTTCCTTCCCGATATACATGTTCTACACAAAAATTAAATTCTGATAACATATTAACAATATCTTCCCAGTAGTCCTCTAGGTACCAAAGAGTGCACTTTCCTTTCTTGATCCAATTCACTACTATTAGAGAGTCCATTTCAATTATTAGATTTCTCAAACCTAGCCTTCTGCAATGTTAAAGTCCTAACCAAAGGGCCCTTACTTCCACAAGATTATTGCTACCATATCCATTTGATTCAGAAAACGCAAATACTACCTTCCCAAACTCATTTCTCACTATACCTCTTGCACCCAAATTACTAGGATTATTCATGCAACTACCGTCCACATTTAACTTAATCCACTCCCTCTTCGGCTTCTCCCATCTTTCTTTAATTAACCCCTCCTTCCTTTTTATCTTAATTGGAACATTCAAGGTGTTTAAAACCTTGATGTCCTTTTCTACTAATCGAGAATCCTTGTGAAGTTTAATTCCAACCCAATGTATCCAATACTTTATCAATCTCCATAGAACATGAACTTTCTCCTTAATACCTTCCATTCTGGCTCTACACTTCCAATTCCACAGATTCCATGAGATTATCCCAAGCATCAACCCAATAAGATTACCAAGTTGTGATGCTTTCTTTGCTCTCCTTACCCAAGCCTCCACTGTTGCTCTCCAAGACTGATTAGGGAAAAACGGAATACCTAACATGTTAGAGATAAATTTCCAAATGATTTTTGCAACTTTACCACTATATAAAACATGATTAATATCCTCCAAGGCACCTTCTTTGCAACACTCACACTTGGAAACTAAAGGCACTCCAATTTTCCTTATACGATCGTCCACACTTAGACCTAAATTTATTGCCTTCCACATCATCACAGAGCATTTCTTAGGCAGAGCCACATTCCATATCCAATCTGACCATTGGCTTTTAGGGCTACTCACTCGAACCAAGTTCNGTTCTACACAAAAATTAAATTCTGATAACATATTAACAATATCTTCCCAGTAGTCCTCTAGGTACCAAAGAGTGCACTTTCCTTTCTTGATCCAATTCACTACTATTAGAGAGTCCATTTCAATTATTAGATTTCTCAAACCTAGCCTTCTGCAATGTTAAAGTCCTAACCAAAGGGCCCTTACTTCCACAAGATTATTGCTACCATATCCATTTGATTCAGAAAACGCAAATACTACCTTCCCAAACTCATTTCTCACTATACCTCTTGCACCCAAATTACTAGGATTATTCATGCAACTACCATCCACATTTAACTTAATCCACTCCCTCTTCGGCTTCTCCCATCTTTCTTTAATTAACCCCTCCTTCCTTTTTATCTTAATTGGAATATTCAAGGTGTTTAAAACCTTGATGTCCTTTTCTACTAATCGAGAATCCTTGTGAAGTTTAATTCCAACCCAATGTATCCAATACTTTATCAATCTCCATAGAACATGAACTTTCTCCTTAATACCTTCCATTCTGGCTCTACACTTCCAATTCCACAGATTCCATGAGATTATCCCAGGCATCAACCCAATAAGATTACCAAGTTGTGATGCTTTCTTTGCTCTCCTTACCCAAGCCTCCACTGTTGCTCTCCAAGACTGATTAGGGAAAAACGGAATACCTAACATGTTAGAGATAAATTTCCAAATGATTTTTGCAACTTTACCACTATATAAAACATGATTAATATCCTCCAAGGCACCTTCTTTGCAACACTCACACTTGGAAACTAAAGGCACTCCAATTTTCCTTATACGATCGTCCACACTT
This sequence comes from Pterocarya stenoptera, assembly GCA_003123785.1. Taxonomy (NCBI): domain Eukaryota; kingdom Viridiplantae; phylum Streptophyta; class Magnoliopsida; order Fagales; family Juglandaceae; genus Pterocarya; species Pterocarya stenoptera. The sequence continues at coordinate 91,563 of QEOT01000708.1, forward strand.
AGACCTAAATTTATTGCCCTCCACATCATCACAGAGCATTTCTTAGGCAGAGCCACATTCCATATCCAATCTGACCATTGGCTTTTAGGGCTACTCACTCGAACCAAGTTCCAAGCACTTATTAACGTAAAATACCCATCTAGGTTTTCCAACCAAAGTAATTGATCATCCCCACTTCGACACCTGACTTCATTTACTATGTCTATAGATTTTCTAGCCCCAACTAACTGCTCCAGTATGTCTATATCCCAGCTATTATTCTTCATTGCTTGATTAACCTTCAAAGCTGAGTCTCCCACTATCGGGTGCTTCCCCAACAAGAGACCAGAAACCAGCCAATTATTCTTCGATAAGGAGACATCCCCTCACGAATCCTCCATTTAGAATGTTCTAGAACAACCGAAACGTCTTTAGCAACTGATTTCCAGAACCTTGTACCTCTAGCCGAGTTTACTTCCAACGGATGCACTCCGTACATGTACTTTGCACAAAAAAAAAATTTCCATAGTGAATCTGAACATAACATGTTCCATGCAAACTTAAGATGTAGCGATCTTTGAACATCAACCAAATTTCTTAAACCTATTCCTCCCTCATCCACCGGCTTACAAAGTCTTTCCTATTTCACCCATTTTTTCTTTGGACTCCCATTAATCGAACCCCAAAAAAAAGTGCTAAACATTCTATTAATCTGAGTATAAACCAACTTCGGAACATGCATTGCCGAAAGGAGGTGTATCGGCATACTTGAAAGGACTTGTCTTAAGAGAGTCAATCTTGCACCGGCAGAAAGGAGTTTAATCTTCCATGCTTATATCTTGTTTCGAATCCTTTGTATAATGTCCTGGAAATGTACTAACTTCAATCTTCCAGAANCATCTGGCATTACTTTTTTTTTTTTTTTTTTTTTGAGAAAAAAAAATGAGATTTGGCACAATTTACCTGCTGACCCGACCACAAAGCATAAATGCGTAAGGTTTCTATTATCTCAAGAACAGAAGGTTTTCCTCCACTGATGAAGATCACCATATCACCAGCATATAAAAGGTGGGATATAAGGGGGCTATGTCTCGGATGAGAATAACACTTTATTCTATTATCCTCAAATTTCTTTTTAATCATACGGGAAAGAACTTCCTCCACTATAATGAATAGGTATGGTGATAACGATCCTTGATAGAGACATCTTCCACCCTTAAAGAACCCCTTTGCAATGCCATTCATAACGATAGAATACCAAGGTGAAGTAACGCATTGTATAAGTAATTGGTGAACTTTCAAAGAAAACCCAAAAGCTTCCAAAACATGAAATAAGAAATTCCAATCAATTGTGTCATAAGCCTTTGCAAAATCAATTTTTAACATAATATTTCCTCCTCGAGTTCGCTTATTAATGTCATGAATAAGCTCCTGAGTAAGACTAATATTTTCAAAAATATTTCTACCTGGCAAAAAAGCTCCTTGCTCTTTAGAGATGATTTTACTAAAAATAGGCGTGAAAAGATTCACTAGAATCTTAAAGCAAATTTTATATAATACAGAACAAAGACTGATTGGTCTAAAATTCCCAAACGAAGTTGGGTTTTGTATTTTGGGAATTAACACAATATATGAGGTTGAATCATACCTTGGTAATTCGGCGCTGCTAAAAAACTCTTTCATAGCTTCAAGTAAATCTTCTAACACTAATGACCAACAACACTGGTAAAAACCTGACCCAAAATCATCAGGTTCGGGGCTACTATCTTTAGGAATGGAGAATAGAGCTTCTCTCATCAATCGATGGTTCAGAACCCATTAAGTTATTATCACCAAAACTTCACCTGGGATGAGATCTGCCAAATTCGACAACCGGTACGACTGCTATGCTTGAAGAAATTCCCTAAAATAAGTACACGCCTTCTCATGGATGCCTTCTGGTGAATTCAGCACGCGTCCATCAGGCAACGCCATTTCCATTACCACATTGTGTTTTCGAGACTGAAGAGCTCTAAAGAATGAGGATGACGCTTCCCCATGACAAACCCAGTCCTGCTTTACTTGCTGCACAACCCGTGTCTCTTCCCGTTTTAACCATACGTCCAATTCAATTTTATTAGCTAGCATCTCCATTTCTTCATCCTCAACATAACATTCTTGCAACCTAGCTTCTCCTTCTTCCACTTTTCTTTCCAGTTCTTTAATGTGATTACCCATCCAACCAAAGACATCCTTATTCCAAACTTTAAGTTCCAGTTTTAACCTCTTCAATCTTGCAGCAAGCTTCCACAGTCCCGTTCCACTAACCTGTGACTGCCAAGAACTGGAAACACTCTTCCAAAAATCCTCATGGGTAGTCCACATATTTTGGAACTTGAAAGAGATAGGTCCATACTTAGTTGAAGGACTCGATAAAGTAAATAGCATTGGGGAGTGGTCTGAGGTCCTCCTCGGAAGATATTGAACTTTACTTGAAGGAAACAGGTCCAAAAATTCCAAACTGCAGAGAGCTCTATCTAGCCGTGCCCAAGATCGAGCCACCCCATGTTGTCCATTGCACCAAGATAGTTTATTACCAGTAAAAGGGATCTCCACAAAACCACCATCATCAATAAATGAACTGAAGTCCTCCATGGCGTGAGCAACCTTGGGTGACCCCCTCTTCTTTCACTATCGGACTGTAAAGTATTAAAATCCCCAATCATCACATGAGGCAACTGCAAGTTGTTCAATACCAGCATATCTGCCCACAATGACCTTCTGTCCAGGTACCAGCATTTTGCATAAACTACTGATATTATAAAACTAGAATTAATAAGTAAAGAAATATGCTGGTTTGAGGCACCCATAACATCCACTTGCACCCCATCCTTCCAAAAACACCAAACTTTGCCTTCTTGTTCGGCATTTGATAAACACTCCTCAAAAGATAAAAAGTTCTTCCAATCATTCAAATGACCATCTTCCCTAAAAGGTTCTACCAGAAAGAGTATAGAGGGATCATAAGCTCGTAACAACTGCTGCAGTTGTTTTTTCGAGGTGCCTAATCTTCGAATATTCCAGAATATAATTTTATTCATCATAGATCGAGTAATGAGGGCCTGCTAGGAGCCCTTACAGACCTTTGTAAAATTCTTTTGGGAGGCATTGATTTAACGTTTACCTCAGAGTCTGAAGAACTATCCTTTTCCTTTGCTGGATGAGTTATGCTTATTTCATCATCAAATTGTGATTCAGTGATTCCCTTTTCTTTGTTAGAGCTTATCTGCTGCACGTTCTCCGAGCCAACTGACTGCATTATATCAGGTTGCACCTCTTCAGTATCTCTCAACTCCTCCATCATAGGAGCAATATCAGGCATCAACTAACAAAAATAATTCTCCCTTAGGGACAGTTCCACTTGATTCACCTCCCGTCGACGGCACTGTCATATTCGTTTTAGACACACCACTCGGCATTTGCTTTGGGGGTTCTGTCATGCCATCCTGCTCCAGCACCAAGACCCCTGCCTCAGCCCCTTCAGTAAAAGAAATATCCATACCATTTGAGATCTCCATCACCAAGACCCCTGCCTCAGTTCCCTCAGTAGAAATATCCTTGGCATTCGAGGTTTCTAACACCAAATCCCTCTGTCCCAATGATCCGTGTAGACACATTATCAAGAACCAAGACAGAAGGATCTTGATTTTTCCCAACTTGTTCAGAAATACCCGCATTATCAAGAACCAAGACAGGGGAATCTTGATTGTTTTGAGCGTGCTCCTTAATAACCTGCAAATCATCTTTCTTCGCTTGAGGAACCCAGACATTGTTAGATTTAATTGTATTCACCTTCTTACTTTTGTTACCTTCCTTCAGTTTTGACTTACAAGTCTTCAGGTTATGCCCTTGCACCTTACAACCAGAGCAGAATGCAGCTAACGTTTCGTACTCAACCTCCTGTAGTATACTCGTAGGATGCCTCAACGTCCCAATCCAAATTGAGTTAACTGGATTTTGATCAACATTCATAAGAACACAAACTCGTGCAGCATCTGTTTTGGTGGCACAACGTGTAGCATTGTCTCTTCACCAAAAAACACCAATAGGTGCAACAATGTTACGTAAGAACAATTCTTGATAAAAATTAGGAGGGAGGCCAAGTAGTAAGATCCACACCGGAACCACCGCCGGTTCCTCATCCTCCTTAAATTCTGTCGACCACTGAAAAGGCCTGAAAGCAACCCCATCGATGTCGCAACTTTCTCTGGAAAGAGACTTTAGGAAATCCTCTTCATTTGAGAATTTGACAAATACATTCCTTTGCTTGCTAATGGTAGAAACTACTGGTTGCACCAATAGACCTCATCTGCAATGTATAAATCCTCTTATGCGATCCAATGAAGGCCTTTGCCTCAAGAATTTCAAGACCATAGAAAAACGAAATGCGACCGCAGAACGCTCTAACTCCTCCTTCGAAAACTGCACGTAAAACTCCCCTTCTACACACTTGCGTTGCCAAAATGGGATTGATACCTCAGGGGGAGCCTGAGGAATGTTAACCAGGGACTCCGCAAACGTTCTTGTCATGGACCGCATCATAGGAGGGGGTTGAGAGCCCCCTGCAGCAGCCATGCACTTAACAATCTAAGGACTCTTTGATTTCTTGGAGCATCACGTTAACGTTCTTAAAAAACAAACCCCTTAATTTGCATGAAAGTTCGTAGAAATGTATCCAACTATGAAGGCAGAAAATTGAATTTAAAAAACACGGCAAAATCTGTATACACTTATTATACACAATTTGTAAAATATAATTATATATTTATATATATAAATATATATTTATATATACATATTTAAATATATATTTATGTTTATGTATATTTGAAGTACAGTGACTTAGTATTGAAGTTGAAAAATATAACATTAAAGAAGATTGAGAATTGTAATTAAAAAACCATAGATAAATTAAATAATATTGTTCCTTACAAATATTAAAACCAAAATACAAAATATGATAGAAGTATGTAAACAACACTCAGATGATATCGCCATCCAGGAAAGTCGTAATGGCCTGTATCTCCTCAGTCAAGGTATCAACCGTGTCGTTGAGGATACCTGCACAGTAGGATATCTCGGCGACAGACTCCTCTACAGACCTGAGCCGTTCATCGATCTTATGATCGATATGCGCAGTCAGCTGTGAGATCACTGCATCAACCCAAGTAGGCCACACATCTCCCGCAGATGTACTCGTCGGCTGCTGATCATTACTCCCGACACTGAGCTTGGGCTGCATTGGAGGAACTAGATCCTCTACAGGGGTGGCCAACGTCCCCTCGCCTATCCAATGCTACGTCGTTGAGTCGTTGTGGCGCCCCAACTTCCATGTACGGACACATACGGAAATCGAGATGCCGAGATGATGACGACATGGACACACACCCCATCGACATGTGCTGAGTGTGTGTAATGCAACATGTGTACAATAAACAATACGCAGCAAAGAAGTTAAGTCAAATAACTAAGTACCAGAGTTTAATACAATACAAAAGTAGTGAAAATCCACATGTCAACATAATACGATTTTTGTTTACAAATCAACATCAAATCAAATAAACTACAATAAGCATAAGCGAACGATAATTTTCAAATACAAAAATAGCCAATGTCCCTACTCCTCAAGGCAAAACCGCATCCTCAAGCTCAGCCTCCTCAAAACCTGCATCAAAATCTACAGTACCAAAAAGATGGTACCACAGGTAAGTAAAACCCAAAATGCTCCAAGCCAAAAAATATATTAAAACAACTAACGCTATACATGCACACGATGATCAAAGCGTAAATCTGAGAAAAACACAATTTCTCGAAAATCACAATTTTTTCACACACGCCAAAAATCACCATTTGGCACAAAACAAAAATCCAGGAATAAGTCCATAAATTTCAATTTTAACCGTATGTACCATGGCCTCCCCTAAGGACCATCCATATACTCTGGCTCTTTTCGTCATCCCACAAGTAACGACCGTGCGAGTGATACATGAGTGATGCCCAGTTCCGCGCCCACCACGTACATTGCCAAGCATCCTCTAACCCCCACGAAGTCAGATCGAGAGCGCTACCATCCCGTCCAAGTCCCGGGCAATAGCACTAGGGGATGACACTAAGTATATTCTGCTCCCGAGTGTCCAGATGAGCTCCACAGAGATAATACCCCATCTTGGCTTGGGGATGATACACACATACCCGAAAAGCTTTATCACATTAAATACAGTTTCTCAAATTACACACCCACGCATGCGTGCACAATGACATGAAATTAACTAATTACCAACAACCAATAGTTATCAATATAACCAGATAACCAAATCACAGTTTATGAAACAGGTTAGTACAAAAATATACTTAAGTCTTAAAAGTCTTTTGGAGAAATACTTACAGCGCTATAAAGTAATTTTAGGAGGATCACGAAGGAGTTGGAAGCGCTAAAACAGTAACTCCACAGTGTAAAAACACTGTGACCGAAATACACAGTATACCCAAATTCCAATGGAGTCAAACAAAAGCTAGGGAATGGTAGGGTAGGGCCTATGAAACGTGGTGAAACTAGTGGAAGCAACGGTTGGCTGTGGGTGGCGGCGGTAGAAGGCCAAAAAGCTCAAAACGGAGATGAGCTCGTGGAGGTGGCTCTAGTGATGGATCGGAGCTGAAATTGTGTGGGTTATGATGGCAAGAGGCTAGTGAAGAAGTGGTGAAGAAATGGTGGCCAATGGTGGCCGGATGGCGGAGGTGGGACAAAGAGAAGCTCACGACTTCGCACGACTCACGGCAGCTAACGGTGGCGTTAGCTAGCCTGAAAAATGGAGGGACAGACTCACCAGCAGTTGAGGAGTCAACCGGTGCCGGCGGTGAGGGTCATGGACGACCGGTGGCGGTGCAGGGTGAAAGAAACCGAAGCACACGGGGAGAGAGAAAGAGAAAGGGCTGGCCGTGTGGGAATGGGCCGAAAAAGAAGAAAGAAAGAAAATAAAATGAAGAGAAAAAGAAAAGAGGAAAAGAAAAGATGGAAAAAAGAAATGAGGTCCAATCATCACAATTTTTGGGTCACAACTGATCCTCAAAATAACTATTTTTAAAACGGTAAATTTAAGAAATCAATATAAACTCAAAACTAATCAAAGTAAAATATTAAACTCCAATAATGATCATTCTTTAAAATAAAAGGTAATTTAATTTTAGAACACTAATTAAAATTATGAAAGCACATTAAAATTCTCGATTTAAAAATCGTAAAATAACCTTGCGTAAACACGTTAAATTAAATTAAAAGGCTAAAAATCAAATATTAAATTAAAAAACCCTTCAATAAAAAGTACGTAAAAATCAGGGTGTTACAGTGGTCATGTCAAGGGCGCTCATCTGATCTTTGACCTGCTCTAAAGCCTGGGTTGGCACTCCCTGAGCAAGTAATAGCCGGCTGGGCAGGACACTGTATAGGAGGTTGTCCGTGGAGACAATGCTCATCTCATAACGGATCCTGTTAAAGATGAGTAGTGGCAAATCTATGGCATCTCCACGTGCCACCCGTATCAAAATCTATGCCCGAATCCGACTAAATGTGGTCTTATGTGCTACAAGATCTACGTTTGTTGCAACTATAAGACGCAATATGAGGAAAAATGGTAGCAGATGATTTTGGTGGAAGGAGTTCGGTCTCTCCCAATGAGGATGTAGAAATCCTCGTCTCAGTCATCATCCCTAGCCGAAGAGCCAGCACCCTCGACCTCTAACTGGTCTACATCTTTGGCTGATGATGGATTAAGTGGGCCAGTAAATGATGTAGAAGTGCCTACATCTACCTCAATCAATGTCTAAACTCCTCAACCAATCCCGAGGTAGTCGGTGATGACATCAGGTGAAAACTCAAATGTCACACCGCGTACAGTCACGGTGTGAGAGGATGCGTCCTAAGGTGTGGAGCACATCTCCATATGTAACTCCTGAACCATAGAGGGATATACCTTACCCATCAATGCGCAGATATTTCTCCAGCCTCTACTGAGGAAGACATCTCTCAGGTTGGTCTACTCCCATCTAAGCTCGTCGAACTAGTTGATCAGGGCCTCTCACTCGACCATAACAGTACAAGACCCGATCCGAGCAGTGTCTTGAGTGGCTCCTTCCCTCCCTCGTTTCCTGGACTGCAAAGGATGAGCCATCTCCTGAAAATAGAAAATGAAACAAAATTAATTGTACAATTGATGCATATTTGTCTTAATTTTAAACAGCTCTGCATTAACGTTCGAACATAGAAAAATATGCGTTCGAATGTTAAGTTGAAACGGTCGGACGTGTATCTTTTACTTTCGAACGTTAAGATAAATTGTTTGGACGTTTAACTAAACTTCCGAACATAGAACGTATAATAAATTTAATTGTTATACGTTCGAACGTAATAAATATACATTCGGATGCAAAATTGTTAAAAATATAAATAAATTTAAAACAATTACGTTCGAACGTTAAATTATACTATCGAACATAAATATAGTAACGTTTGAATGTATAAAATATACGTCTGGACGTGGAATACCAACGGTTAAGAAATTAAAACTCCGTACATTTAAAAGTCTTGGTGAAACGTTCAAACATTACGAGACAGAATGGCTGAATCAACTCAGCCATTCTCGAAAGCTAGAAAATGATATGAACGGTGGGCTAAATGCTGAAAGGTCACCGTATTAATGAAGTATACACTTCAAGGAATATTTTTACGGTGACCATTTGACCAATGGTAACCCATGGTGGCCGGAAAATTAAGTTGAATATCTGGCCACCATGGGTTTTGGTTTTAATAAAAACTGACCCTAAATTGACGTAAAAAATACATGTTTATGGATGAAATTTAGATGCCTATCTTTTAGTGATGGTTGTGACGGAGTTGACGGCGACGGCAATGGAGGAGTGGCAGCGTGTAAGCTGAGGAAAACGGAGAAAATGACATTTGGCTGTTCGGTTGCGCCCCTTATATACATATAACATTCAAACGTTATTCCTAGTAACGTTCCAACGTTGGAACGCGATAAATATAACGTTTGAAAGTTATATTTATTGACGTTCCAACGTGGAATGAAACGTTGGAACATTAATAAATATAACGTTCCATATGTATTTCCTAGTAATGTTCCATTTTAGTATAAATCTAATTTTTCCCTTTTATTAATGATTTATTAAGAAATAAACTTAAATATTTTTTAATATGTTTTAAATATATAATTAATGTTTTTAATTGTGGGAATTTATTGTAGTGCTTCTGTTTTTGTAATATTAAAAAAAGAGAATGAAAACTTTTGAAGTAAATTAAGATGATCTGATCTACATTCTTAAACTAAGAGCTAAACCACCTTTGAAGTAACGCAATGATTTATTATTTGGTGTGCTGAATAATATGGTTTAGAATCTATTAATATATATTAGAACATTTTTAATTGTTTCCTTCTCTGAAAACAATTATAATGTTGGAATTTTTCTTTGACATATTTACATATTTATTAATAATCCGTAAATTAAAAATATTTTCTCCCATAACCATATGAATTCACCCCATCTTTTTTTATATAGAAACCTAACAAAATTATCATTAACATTAATTTTAATTTTCACATATGAATTCACACATGCAGTGCACATTATCCCTTACTAGTATATAATATATATATATATATAGGTTGTTGTTAGTGTATTCATTATAGCCAAATGTTTATAACTATGTATTATGTTTCCATTTAAAGTATTATGCAAAACCATATATAGTGAATATATATACGGTGTATGTACTTCTATATATAATATATATATATACTATATATATACTAGACTATATAGTGTATATAGTATATTATATAACTATAATATATAATAGTAATTATGAATATGTTTTAGACTATATAGTGTATATAATATATTATATAACTATAAATATATAATAGTAATTATGAATATGTTTTAGACTATATAATGTATATAATATATTATAAAACTATAAATATATAATAGTAATTATGAACATATTTGTCATCTTGCATGCTGCGACATAGTTTGGATGTAATGCACATAGAAAAGAATATATGTGATAATATACTGGGTACATTGATGAGCATTAATAAAAAGACAAATGACACGATCAAGACGAGGAAAGATCTTAAGAGAATGGGAATTAAACATAATCTACATTTGCGAGTGGAAGGCAATAGGGTGGTCATGCCGCATGCATACTTTACGATGACGAGGGAGGAAATGATGGATTTCTATAAATAATTGCAAGGTGTGAAGTTGCCAGATGGTTATGCCTCAAATATCGGTAGATGTATGAGTCTTGTTGACTGAAAAATTAGTGAATTGAAAAGTCATGGCTGTCACTTTTTTTGCAGAAGTTATTATCGATGTGAATTCGTGGGAAGCTGACATCTAATGTACGTGTAGCCATAACTGAACTATGTATTGTTTTAAGGATTTGTGCGCTCGAGTAATAAATTGAGATATGTTGCAGAAGATGGAAGAAGACATTGTTACTATACTCTATAAATTTGAGCAAATCTTTCTACCATCATTTTTTGATGTCATGGTCCATTTAGCAATACACTTACCATGGGAGGCATTATTAGGTGGACTGGTGCAGTTCCGTTGGATATATCCAATTGAAAGATATTTGGGTAGATTAAAGCTCACTGTTGGGAATAAAGCCAGAGCTGAGGTTTCAATAGCAGAGGCCTATATACACGATGAATGGTTAACATTTTGCTCTCAATATCTTCATGGTATTGAGACACGACCTAATCGTCAAAAGCGAAATGCTGATCTTGCTGCTCCGCCGCCACATGAGCTATCAGTGTTTCCCAGAATGTACAACCCTTGGGTGCACAAACGGGTTACGATTTAATTGATGGAGAGTTGGGTAAAGTTCTTTGGTACGTGTTAAATAATTGCCGAGAGTTTGATTGCTATCTCAGGTATGTTGTTGCATGTTTCGAGAAATTCCAGTCAAATGTCGTTTAATTATAACTTATATGCTCAAAATACTATTTTCTTTTGCACATATATACAGTGAGCACATAGATAAACTTAGGATGGAATGCATAGAGAATATAGAGGCAAGACATGAGGAAGAATTTCCCGGATGGTTTGAACAACGTGTATGAACTAAAACTACATTGTGATTATTTGATTTATTAACTTTTAATTCTGGGTTACTTTTAATACGTATATATTATTGAAATTGATAGATTTTGGAACAACGTGCTCATGATCCCAGATTAGTTTCTCCTGAATTGTATGCATTGGCTCGTGGCCCCTCTAATAGAGCAATTCAATACACTGCATGCACGGTTCGAGGTTATAGAGTCTATACTCTAGACCTTGAACGTAATAGAAAGACTCAAAACCATGGTGTGTTAGTTGAGGGAAGTCATGAAACAAACGATATTGACTATTATGGTGTCATACGTGATATTATCGGGTTGAAATATCTGGGTGGGTCTGTAACATATGTCTTTAAGTGTCAGTTGTGGGATCTCAGCGGTGGTCGAGTTTCGATACATAAGGATAATCACTTTATAAGTGTTAATACGACATCTAAATGATACAAAGATGGTCCATTAGTATTGGCTTGTCAAGCTACCCAAGTCTATTATTTAATTGATCCAATGAAAAGCGATGATGAAGATAGTAGAGAGATATCTTAGCGAGTAATACAGAAATTTGTCCCTTGAAATATATATGAAGCAGAAACAAGTGCGGATTATGAGAATAGTGGAGATGAAGATAACACTGCGATAGTAGAGGCCTACCAAGAAGATGGAGAGGGTATTAACTTGTTTGTTGACCTCAGTGCACTCGAGTTGCTCCCCTTGTGTAGAGATGACGTCCCACCCATCTTTCTCGACCCGTTCATATTAAATGATCATTCAATTCAAGTAAGTGAAGAAGAAGAAGGAGAAGAGTCAGAAGAAGAAGATGAAGAAGAATCCTGGGAGGAAGTGGATAAGGCGGATGAAGAAGAGGTTGATAACGATGACGAATGTGCTATTTAGGGAGATTCTGAAATAAGCATAAAAAATACATCCGAAGATGAAAAATAAAAGTACTAAATATTTTATTCACATATGTGACTATAGAATATTTAACTTTTCAATAATTTCTTCTAATTAATTTTCTTTATCATATTAATTATGCCTCAAGGATGCCACCAAAACGACGACGAAGAAATTTGCCTCCTAACCAAGTCCAAGTCCCAAACCTGTTGAGGACTCCCCACCCGAGTGTTTCCCTCCTGAAGATCAAGTGCAGACGCAAGAGAACGACAACTAGTCGATACCTACCAGTAAGAAAATGTTATTGATAGTTAATTATATATCAATACTTTTATCTCAATAACTATATAACTATAATTATATTATTATCTAATAGCTGATGCATTCGCTCGTCGCGGTTGTGATTATACACGTGGCATTTTTCTTGAGAAATGTCGAAGGCATGGAAAACTCAAGGTCAACATTCCTGATAATTCCACTGGAGGAGTGGATGATAGTGCAGCAGCACTTTCCTTCTATATTGGTACAGTTGTCCGAGCTTATGCTCCATTTTATGTGCGATCATGGCAAGATGTTTCGCTCGCGATAGGAGCACATTCGGAGCCGTGTGCTGGTGAGTTTACGTTGAGAGTGCATTTTTTGTATACTAGATTAGTATATTATATTTTTGACGTAATTCGCTTATTAGAATGAATTCGACCACGACTTTGGCCGTAGTGAGGATTTGAAAACTGTGAATGGGTTGATGGCTACACTATTTCGACATCACAAGGGATGATGTCATGACCACTTCAAGAAGTTTGAGACGGTTGAAGAGGCTGCGCAATCCCCTTTCCAGTAGATGAAGTTAGACGATTGGAGAAAGTGTTGTGATCTTTTCGCAAAACCAGATTATCAGGTATTCTGGATTAATATCTAATGATTATTTATATATATATTTCGGCTATATATTTTATTTATATATATTACAATTAACATTCTTAATTAATTTTGTAGCACTTAAGTTCTACGATTGCTAATAATAGATCCATTTTGATTATCCACCATCGTGCTAGTTCAAGATCATTCCACCGTCTTGCTGATAAAATGGTAATTAATAAATAATAGAATTCATTTATTTATTTTTTATTCTTTTATTTAAGTACTAATATTTTCTTTTTAAAATTGCTAATGTGGTTTTGTTAGAAACGTGATAATCCTGAAAACTTTTCCCTCATTCATGTCTATGCTGTTGCTCACAGTAATAAGCGTAGTAAGTGGATGGATCCTGCCGCTGCAAATAATTATGTAAGCATTGTTACTCTTGTTAAATAAATTATGCAACATGTGAAAATTTTATTTTTTATTTTGTATTTCTTTTAATACGTTACTTATTATGTATTTTCTTTGACATGATAGGAAAAAATGATGGAGATGCAGTCAGCTTCTGGGGAATCCTCTCCGAGTGACATAGACATATTCACGCAAGTGCTCAGGCCCAACTCTAATACGACAAGAGGTTTGGGACGATCTTTCAAGCATTCTGATTCATCTTCCTCATCCTCTTCGACTTCACAAATTAATAATCTTACCAAAAATTTGAAAGTTGCACGACGTGAGAATGAGTATATAAGGTCGAGGCAGTAAGAGTTAGAGTCCCTTTTAGAGCGACAATCTCAGTTAGAGATGCATTTGCAGGACCAATAGAGAGACCAGGAAGAATGAATGCGCAATGAAGTCCAAGAGCAAGTGCAGTGAGAGATGATGGTGCAAATGGACCATATTATGTTATTGCAACAAAAGCGAGGTGGGCGAGGAGAGAAGAAATGAATTCTCTTAATTTAATTTGTATATATAACTTTTACTATCTAATTTTAAAACTTTTTAAGACATTGTTAGTTGTAGAATATTTATGGTGTGTAATATGATACAATTAGTATGTTTCTTAATTGTATGAAATTAGTGTATTTCTGATCTATATGTTCAATGTATTTCTTATTTTATTGAGTTTAAATAAGGTTTGACATGCTAAGTTCAAAACCGGGTCAGATTTGAAGTTTTGTTGGAATTAATTATGTTGGATGAAATTTTTAGTCATGGCATGAGTTAGCATGATTTTATATGATTCATAAATGTCTTAGAATGATTTTTGAAGGTTTAAATGTGAGGTTGAAAGCATGTCATGATAGGTTTTCATTCAATCTTGTGTTGATCATCCATGCATGCACGGTTTGATTAGTTCATGCTTAACTTATAGAGTTTTGAATTATTTCACCTAGGCTTGACATATGAGCTCTTAAAAAACCTTGCGGTTGGGATAAGAATGAAAATGCATGATTGAACTAAGTTTTGAAATATCTTTGGGTACGGAAAGCTAGAAACATCGTGTATATGCTTAATGGATGGTTCAGTGAGAATTAACGTCTTGAAGCCATGTAAGTGTTGGGATGAACTTATATGACTTGATGCCTAAGTTTTAATTTTCCCTAAGGTTATAATTACTATTGGCACTTGATGAATTTGAGTACACATGCATCCATAGATGTTAAATAGAAAAAAAATCAGACATAAACCTTAAAGTGATGCATGCCACAAATTGAGCGTAATTAGCGTAGTTGTACTTTGATTCTTAAATTTCTAAGGTTATATAGGGATTTAGAACATAGAAAATATGTGGTTTGTGAAGTTTGGTGAATTTGGGGCCAAAAATACAAATAGTAAAAAGTTAAGGTCTTGGTAGAATTTTGCCAAGTATAAGGGCAATTTTGTACATACTAAATTTTTGAACCCTTTGATTATGAACATCTTCCTTAGATGTTCAAATCCTAACTTAGCAGAACTTTTATTACAGACACTTCGATTCTCAAAACTTGGGAAGTTTGTAAGTTACCTTCTGACTTACTCTTAGATAATTTATATATGATTATTGTATAAGTGTCACATTCATATTATAAATGTCATTTTGAGCATAAAACACCATATGATACATCATTAAGCATTTGATTGCTTGATTAAATGACATGTGAAATTTTTATCATTTTTAGCATATTGCATATAAATGTAATTTTTACATGAAAGCTTGCTACATATGTACATGTCATTAATACATTTTTAAGCATAACATGAAAATGAATTTTGTTACGACCACAAAGGTTAGAATGGAGAATTATCCTAGTAGAACTATTATGTCCACTCTGGAGTAAGTAAAAATGGAGTAGTAACCCCTGGGTTGACAAAGAACCATCAACAAGTTTCGAATGAATTCTTTTTAAGAAATGCCGGAGCGAAGTATTATATAGCACCTAATGCTGGTGGGTGCATATGTTATGATGAAATGTTATGATACCAATGCATTGAGAACGATGTCTGTAAAAAAAGATGTAGTGTCAATATGAGTTGTGCTACGGTCACCAACAGGTACTCATGGTGCATATGAGGAATCGTGTTGCTACCATACGTATGTTAATGATGGCTTATTAAAGATAAAATATTATGATTTTTTAAAGTAATGAGGTATGAAATGTTCTCTTTCTAAATGTTATATTTTTTAAATGAGAAAGTGAAAGTATTCTCTTAAAGAGAAAGTGAATCAAAGCCTTTCTAAAAATGTTGAGGAACCTAGATGGGAGACAAATATGGATTTTGTTTTCCTTCATATCATTGCGTGCATCTCATGTTTATCATAATCATGCATATCTTAACTCTGTGCAAGTTGATTGTTTAACTTACTAAGATTTCAAGTAAATCTTACCCTTGTTGACCCACTTTCATTCTCCCTAGAATAATAAAAGTTGTGTCAAGACCAGTAGAAGAAGAACAAGAAGGACTGCTGGATATAGATGATTCAAAAGGAGTCGGACCTTAGGTGAAGACTAGATATAATTTTGATACTCATAAGCATTGACTCATCATACTTTAGAGCATATGTAATAGTTGATCTAACCATAAAACATAAATTAAGTATTTTGTATTAAGGAAATGCTATCCTTAAGTTTGAACTTGTGATGGTTATTAATGCTATTGGGATGTTTTAGTTCATTATGGCATTAGTTATAACTAATCACCCTTATTTCGCTGCGATTATTGCATACTAGGATGCATTGCATATTAACTGTCATGAACAGAAATTTGTAACATTGTGTTGCATGTCCCAACACTCCAAGTCTTGTTAGATCCCAAGCAGGGGTTTGAGGGTGTCACAAGAGAATATCACAACCTAAATGGAAGATGAGAGGCACCCCCACAAGGTTTTTTCAAACTTATTGATGCTTTGGACAAGGTTCATTGTCAAGTGGGTATTGGTGCTATAACTTGTGATTGGGAGGGCAAAGTCAGGGCAACCTTAAGGATGAAGAGGGATCTGTTTCGTTTTCCTTTCCTAGCAAAAGCACTAGCAGCTCTTTAGGCCACTTTATTCTACCAAAACTTGGGTTTCAAAAACATAATACTAGAAGAACTTAACAGATGAACTTGGGTTTCCAAAGATCAGATGAACTTAACACTTGTATAGGCATGATTATGGCAGATACAAAATCCTTATTGGCTAATTTTGATAATTGGTTAGTGCAACATGTAGGGAGGAACAAGAATAAATTTGCTCATACTCTCGAAAAGAATACTCCATGCATTATAGACACTATCACTTAATTGGAGGACATTCCTCAATGTATTCTTTAAAGAAAACATATCCTTTGGACCTTTGGTCATGTAACTTTATTGCCCTAAACATCATTTATAACATCTCTTTCTCTATCTTGCACATTATTTTATTCAACTGTATTACTATGGCCCCCTCAAACCGTTCAACTGTCATTAGTTCTATCTTGGCCCAAGCTCCATAAACCCCACAGAAAATCATTTTTCTTGTTCTCAGCCCAAGATTCATACACCTCATATGTGAACGTTACTATGGCCCCAATCAGCGATAGAGCAAGCCTTGATCCGAGGTTCGTATACCTTGCTGGAAGTCGTTTACCATTCGTCATCAATTCAAGGGATATTATTCCATTTTTATTCACTTCAGAGTAGCTAAAGGACTTGCACTGGGATTTCCCCCTTCCCAGCATGGATGGTAGTGATAAAAATTCACTTTCTCATTCCTTTAGCCTATCAGTCAATTATCCAAAACACTATGTGTAGCCACTGTAAAAACTATTAGTACGAAATTTTAATTTTGTAAAATGTTTTAGAACCTTGTAATTTATGAAAACTCATTTTTACCTTTAACTTTTCATTTATTTATGATTTTACCATTAGTTTTTTTTCATTATTTACAATTTTGGCCCCTAAACACTACCAAAATTGCATTTTTACACTCATTTCTGCTATTTTTCGCACAAATTATTTTCTTCACTTATTTAACTATTCTTATTAAAACTTAATTTCAACTCCTTAAAAACCATACTAGCTAAATCTTATAATAAAATTTCAAATCTCTATTATTTCACTTGAATTTTTTACTTTGTTACACTTTCCAATCCATAAGTTTTTGTAATTCAACCCAAGTTAAAATTTCAATATGGTACTAAACTAATTATCCATATCATTACATTATACAATTTACAAAAACTAATCAAAACCCTAACTTCTTTCCCATTCAATTCCATTCCATTTTTCCATTGAAGCCTAAAGGATCTAAATCCATATATTTTACATGCATACACCATTATTGATGCTTATAGAAGCATAACCTTAGTTTGTCATCCTTACTACTTATAAAGCATCAATGGAAATTTCGCCGCCATATGGAGCCTCTATCTATGATGTACAAAATCTTTTCTAACTCTATATAAAAAAAACATAGTGTTCACAATCTCGATGTGAGGCCATCGAAGGTTAGGGACTCCCTACGTGGGAACAAGGTGGTTGTGCAAAAACTCGTAATCTTGGGCACAAGGGAGGGCACTGTCACACAACCAAGGTGATCAAAAGTTGTAAAGCCCAGGCCCGTGGCCCAGGCAGATGAAACTCAACCCTCAGGAGGAATATGACGTCGCTTCTACTGGTAAGTAACTTTTCGAATTTCCCTTCATCCCCGATGCATTTCTTCCACCCCTCTGCAGTTTACTGCCACTTATTTCCCCCCTCCACGCACGTTCAAACAGTTTCTATTTTCCCCAAAAATTTTGCTTCGCTCAGTTTCTATTTTCCCATCCGTTGAACCACTTTGGTCTTGTTTCCCATAATTTCCTGCAGATTCATTCTCCATCTCTCGGGTTCTCTTCCTCTCTTGCACGGTGCTCATCTTCCTACAGGTATCTCTCTCTCTCTCTCTCTCTCTCTCTCTCTACCCTCTGACTTCGAAACCCACGACCTTCACAATAGACCCCTCTCTCTCTCTCCACTACAGATTTCTTGTGGGTTTGGTGCTGCGCGCGTATGTGTTCGTTCTTGGAGTTTTGAGTTGTCGAATGGTGGTAAGGCTCTCCTCCTTCTCTGCTTCTCACAAACACACACATTCACTCCAAGTTAATTTCCTCTCTCATGAAATTTCTGTAAAATGAATTTCAGTTGTATAGTCCGCGTTGAATTTATCTCAATTCAACTCAACATCCAAACGGGTCTAAGTTATACATATTGGAACTTCTCAAGCTCCATGATTTGGTAGACCGAGTGGCCGATAGAGTGGCCTTACCAGCAAAAGTAGCAACAAAACTGAAATTTTTATGAAATCATGTATCATATTTCATGATTGATCTAATGATCTATTTTGAAATTATGAATAGAAAAGTTTGAGGATGAAATTTTTGTAAGGGGATATATAGCATTCGATATTTTTTTAAAAAATAAAATAAAATAAAAACCAACACTTGAACTTTATATCTATCAATTTAAATAGGTTAAGTTTCAAAAAATTTATCAATCCATTCTTAAATGTGTTCTTAAGGAAAAAAAAAAAAAAACATAATTGATCTAATGTTTGATGGACAATGCCATGTCAGAATAGTGTGATGGAAGTGGGATGAGAAAGTAGTACTATATAATACAACTCTTTCAAAAATCATGGATTTTCATAAGAGAATGATGAATCACACGTAAAATAGAAGTGCTCATAAGATTACAGTATAGGAGTTGACATCGTACGTGCTCTCTTCAAAAGGCAAAAACATGACAAAAGGTCTCAGCATCTGAGCGCTTCCAAATTCTGTTTCATTTTCCTAAACTAGATTAAAATTTTAGTGTACATGCATTCCTGTTGTGAAACTCCATGCAAAATCATCAACAACAATAGAGTATAATGAAGTGCCAATGGTGGATATATATAATGGTCCACGTCCATTACCCTAACTGGTCTTTCGAAGCAGCTTTCTGGATCTTGAGGGAATATGCAGCATGCTCATCACAAGATATTGATAATCACGAATGTTGAAGCATGGGATTGAAATTATATGCTGATGATCACAACCTTTTCTACCACTTACCTACGGATCATCTAGGCCCTGTATTGTTTGAACTAGCAGCACCAGCAATAATCTGGCATACATTACGTTTGTATCTCTTCTATCCTCCTAATGGCTTCCCCCATAACGAGGCGTTGTTTTGGATTACTTTCAATGCAAGCAACCCCAATATTGAGGAGTTGCACCATATGGTTGATTGAACTTGTATTGCTCACTATCTCCGGATCTAGCAGTTCATGCACTCTTTGCTCAGACATTGCCGTCAAAACCCATTGCACAACATCAGTACCACCCTTTCCATTGCTAAGATAATGAGAGGGGAACTTTCCTGTAAGAATTTCAAGAATGATTATTCCAAGGCAATAGACATCAGACTTTGGAGAGACTCTTTGGAATTGTAGGTAATCTGGGGTTTTATAGGCAAACAATGCTTGGGCGGCGGTGGGCAGAGTGGCTAGTGAATTAAAGCCATAGTCATTTAGAAGTGGCTCATAATCATCTCGTAGAAAAACATTGCTAGACTTGAGATTCCCATGGGGCAAATCATACGTAGGAAACGCCGTGTGGAGGAAGCCCATTCCACGAGCAATGCCCTGGATAATCTTCAAACGCGTTGGCCAATTGAGGTCGGCATGACTCGTTCCGCGATCACCTAAAGGATATATAATTACGCGTTAGAAATTTAAATGGAATGGATATATATATATATATTTATATAAACCTCATGGCGTAACAAAAATCTTCCCCCCCCCCCCTTTTAGTAGAGAAATAATAATTACAGTAGCGCAAGTATCGTATAATCATTTTGAAAAAAATGAATACATGCGGGATCCATGTGAAAAAATAATAATTTTTTAATAATAGACTCTATTCTTTTTCAAAACGACTGTATGACAGTTACGCACTCTATGACTGCATGTAGTATTACTCTTTTGGTATCATACTCGCACCTTGAAAAATAAAAAAATAAGGATAAACCGATCGAAACTTCCATAGAATATTAAATAGAAGATATTGGTAGTTGTAGCTAGCTCATACCGTGTAAGATATATAGCAAGCTGCCTTTAGGAATGAATTCGGACACCAACAGCTTCTCCTCTCTTCGAAAATGATAAGCTAGAGGACTTAAGATATTCTGATGCCTTAGTCTTCCAAATCGTTTCATCTCAGCATCAAACCCCTCT
Source organism: Pterocarya stenoptera (assembly GCA_003123785.1). Taxonomy (NCBI): domain Eukaryota; kingdom Viridiplantae; phylum Streptophyta; class Magnoliopsida; order Fagales; family Juglandaceae; genus Pterocarya; species Pterocarya stenoptera. The sequence goes on from QEOT01000708.1 coordinate 112,179, forward strand.
CTTTGCAACGTATTCACCTCTCTCATTCTCTTCACGACCACTGACAACCCGTTGGCCATTACGGCCTTATACGCGGAACCCAAACCACCATTGCCGAGCACTTCTGCAGACGCCTTCATCAAATCAGGCAACCCAAATGTACCATTGTCAACATTCAGCATTATAAGATCAGTCATTCCATTCTTTCCATGATCAGGTGAACCTTTCTTCGTATCACCTTTTCGGCTCGAGTAATCCATTGCCCCACTGCGATCAGAACTTGCCATGCGCACCTCAACCATTTCATGAGCATTCGACCTTACTATTCCACTACCCAGGACTTCAAAGTCTTCGCGCTTTCTATCCTTCGCGTAAGTACCAAATGCAAAGAAGATGAAGAGAAATACTATAGTGCCAAGGAACATAAGCACTAGGATGGTATTGTTGCTGTGCTTGTTTTCATATGTCGACGTTCCGTTTTCTTTCTCTGTGCAAACCTTGTCCAATGGCTTCCCACAAAGTCCTCCATTTCCAGCAAACGTATCCGCGGAAAAGATCGACAAGCTCTTAGGGATTTCACCTTCCAGCATGTTGTTTGACATATCAAGTTGTTTCAACGAGGATATGCTAATAGGTGGTATACGACCTGTGAATTCATTCTTCTCAAGGTGGAGTTCTATGAGGTGGGATAGTTCTGTTACAGACTCAGGTATCGTTCCATTTAAGCGATTATAGGAAAGCCAGACTTTCTTCAATGAAGTAATATGGGAAAAGTAATCTTTAGGGATATTACCAGAGAACTGATTGCCTGTTAATAAGAGAGATTTCAAAGCGCCAAGCCTGTGAAAGTCTGGAATTGGACCTGAAAAGGAGTTGTTCACCATGCTGATAGTTCGAAGCCCGTGAAGTTCAACTAAAGCGTCAACGTCTATGTTTCCTCCGAGACCTAAGCCGGTGAGATGGAGGCCGGTGATTATCCCATCAAAGCAAATGACTCCCGCCCACTTGCCCGAGCATGGAGAGGAGTTCGGAACCCATGATTTTAGCGCGTCTCCATGGATGAATGATTGCTTGAGTTTTAGGAGAGCCTCAATTTCCGAGAGTGAAAGAGAGAGGGGAAGGAAGCAGAAGATGAAAAGGAAGATCAGAAACCGAACAGCGGCCATTGCTGAGCCGGCAATGGGACAACTCCGTAGAGGAATGAGCCGCTGTTCGGAGAGACTTTGAGCTTCTCTAAGCCTTTAATTTGTTTGCCTTTTTGGGTTTGGCAGGAGGGTCTCATGTTGGGGCGTGGGGTGTATGTTGCTTTGAGAGAGAATTAGTGATGGAAGTGCCAGATTTACGTGAGTCTAAGAATAGGGCATTCGAATTTTTGGATAACAGACAATTGAGAAGAGGCATGCATATGGCCTGTGGGGTTGAGAGAGAGTTGGGGGCGTGGGGGAGAGAGAGGCGTGCGCAACTTATGTTGACCAAGTCATTCATTCGAGGCATTTCTCGTTATTGAAGTGCAACATTAAACTCTCACCTCTGCAGTCAAACGATATGTATTATAAACAGTATCATGGAAGAGCAGTGTTGTGCAGTTATTTTGAAAAAAAAAAAAAAGAGATTTATTATTAAAAATTTTTATTGTTTTTATATAGATCTCATATTTATTTATTTTTTAAAAAAATGAGGTAAAATTTACACACTTCACAATTATAAATATCATTAATAATCATGAAATTGTGTGTATCAACTCAATTAGACTGACCTTTGATTTGGATGGCAGTATTGTGCTAACCTATCTATAGGTGGATGGATAAATGTACACAAAGACAGATATAATATACGTCATGTGAGCTCTAACAAATTTAGATAAATGGTATTCATAATTCTAAGCTGTTCAAGTCTCACGCATTCCTTTCAAAAAAATAGATAAATTTGATACTTACAAAAAAAAAATTATTTTTATAATAGTGGAATACCCGACTATTTTCAAAGAAAGTATACTAGACTTATATATCTTAAGACTGTATCTAGCCTTACTCTTAAATTTAATTGATATTTATGTTACATTAATAGTTAGCAAAATCAAGATTACAGACACCTTAGAATTAATATAGAAATATGATAGTAAAATCAAAATCAAAATCAATAGCTTCTTATGATGGTTAGTTTCTGTCACCAAATCAATGTTCAAAGGTAAAAATATATACTTGAATGTCATTCTTCAAATTAAACATGAGAAATAAATATGTTCAAACATATATAAGAATGACGTTCAATATATTTTTCAGTTCAAGAACAATATTATAAGATCTAAATGTCCTTTACGTTCAAATATTAAAGACATAAAGTTGGAATGTTATTTCCATGTATACATATTCGCATGTAAACATTGGCATTTGAAAGTTTATACAAGTGCATTCAAATTACCATATATCAATTTTGCGTTTGAATTTAAATATTGTAACTATTGAATGTGAGTTTCTCACGCGTCCAGACATTATCACTTTGGGAACTTTGGGAACTAGCACGTTCAAATGCATTGTGGGCATGCAGTGGTGGGACGAGTAATTTGTTTTTGGGGGCAATCGAAGCTAAAAATATAAAAAAAAATTCTATACTGTTTTTCCTACTATATAGAAAAATATGATAGAAAAATCTACAATAGAGATAAATTAGGTCTAATACAACTTGTGTATCACAAAAAGTATATCATGTGCCAAGAACATACAATATATCATTAAAATAACGTAAACTTACTGTATAAAAATATTAACAAAAAAAAATACAATGCGTCTAAAACTGTAACTTACTCTCTTTTATGAAAACAAAATTATCTAATATTGAATCTAAATCAAAGTTCTTAACGATTTCTATTTCAATATAGACAACTGAGTTATTTACTAGAAACTCATCTTTAATTTTATTGTGAAATCTTGTTTTAACAATCTTCATAGCTGAAAATGCATGTTCATCAATAGTTGTTGTAGATATTGAAAGAAACAACACGACGAATCAATCTATCAATAAGATGGTATGTCTTTTATTTCTCTGTCTCTACCAATCCTCGACATAAGTCTGCAATGGATGATAAATTCTAAAATTCTGGATTAGTAAACACATCAACTTTAAAATACTTCAATTGAAACCTCAAACTAATTTTTTCATTCTCAGAAAAATCAAGAGGATAATACTTTTCTGGAAGACAATATATATCATCAATATTAAAATGTTAAAAGTTATGTCGCTCCTTCACCAAACCTACTATCAAGTTCATGCAATTGAAAGGCTACAATACCATTAAATATGTCAAAATGATAACAATGGCAACCATGATCTTCTACATGACGAGTGCTCAAATTTGGAATATCAATATCAAATTTCTTAAAGAAAGGGATAACATTCTTCAGCAAATTTTCTCAGTCTATCTTCATCTCTCAACTTTTGGATAAGTGTTTTTATAGTAGAAATCAGATTCATGGCATTCAAGATATCTTGAGATTTTTGCTACAAAGCTTGACAAAGAAAATCGATACTAATACACATGATTTCCTTCATTAAATGCAAAATAAATATAAAATATAATGATGTAATCATTTTCTATGCAACATTCACATTCTCGCGTTAAGAGTACGTGGATCCTTATTTTATTATGCTTTCAAGTACTGATCCAGTGGCTCTAAACATTTGTAGTATAATGGAAATAGAATGAAAATGAGAGCCCCAACAAGAATTACTATCTCGTTTGACAATTCCAATTTGATTAACTCATTTTTCACTTTCAAGTTCATCAATAGCTAGCATATGTGCAATTTGAGTTGCTTGAGAAGCTTGTAGTTCATCATGACGTTTACATGAAACACAAACACATTGATAATGAAATCAAATTAGAGAAAAACTCATGAATAGAAACTTCCTCTCTAGATGCAACAACTTACGCTAAATGTAGTCGGTAAGAAAAACAACAAATATAGTATGTATATGGGCAATCGTTAAGAAATAATACTTGCAATCATTTTTGTTCACCATGCATATTGTTAGCACCATCATATCCTTGTCCACAAATATTCTGAATATCAATAATGATAAGAAACAACCGCACATATTCATTCTTTAGAGTCAATGTCAATTTATCTCTAACATGATTGTATAAAACCATCATTATCAACAAATCTCAAGATTATAGTCATTTGCTCCCTCTTAGATTCATCTCTTGCCTCATCAATAATAATAAAAAATTTATAATTCACAACATCTTTGCAAGTTTTATTTTGCACTTTCTTTGCATGAACTTCCAAAATATTTTTTTGGGTTTTGGGTGAAGTATATATAATTTGAAAATTTAGGAGCATCTTCAAAAACAAGTTTTGCAATCTTATCATTATACGAGGCCAATAGTTTCAGCATCTCAAGAAAATTAGCTCAAATTTGAGGTCTCATCATGACCTCTAAAAGCACATCGTTGAAATACAAGCCATCGAACAACATCAATAGATGTTTTTATCCAGAGTCAATTGTTGAGAACTTGTTTGAAGCTTTGTGTATTCATTATGTTATTGATATGTTGTGATTCATGTTTTAATAAGTCATGATAAGAACTCACAACATTATTATAATAAAAGCAATGATCCTCCCCAATATGATTTAAAAATACATAATATTTTATACCATTAATCTTCTTCCAACGTCTAAATCTCATAATAGTAAATACATCACATCCAGATACTTTCATTGTAAAAAAATAGCATGTTAAACAATATAAAGGATCATTTGATGAAGAATACTCAAGCCAACATGCAAATTGTGTGAACCAAAAAGTTTGAAAGCAACAAGGATGCTTGTAGAGGTGTAACCGGTCTGGTTCGGTTCGGTTTGGAACATATATCATAATCGAACCGGTAAATACCGATTTTACGATTTAAAAAACCGATATCACGCCGGTTACACTCCTAAACTGATACTTTCGATTTTTCTGATATTATATATATTATAGTATATAATATAATAGTGATCATATATTGTAGTATATTATAATATATATTATAATTATATTATAGACTATATTGATGATATATAGTTATTTATATAGGATTTTAAAACTTAATTTTATATTAATTAGTAATTTAGTATATAATATAAAATTATTTTATATATAATTATATTATATACATAAATTATATATAATATAAAAAATCATACAAAAAATATTTTATACAAAATAGAAAATAAATATATATATGTGTGAACCGGTTCGGTCCAGATCCGGTTTTAGAAAAAGAAAAACTAGAATGTCACACCTCCATCCGCCGGCCTAGCAGCCCCACACCCCTCTCTCCCTCTCTCCCTCATGAATCTCACGTTATCAAGTGCACTCCCACCTTGCGCCGCCTCCAACCACAGTCGTACCCCCAGTCACCACAGTCGTCCACCACTGCTCCAACCCAGCCTTACATCTCTCCCTCTCATTCTCTGGTTCTCAATCCGCGACCTCAACCCTTCCACCACCCACAACCGCTTGCGGCACCTCTAGCCACCTTAGACCATCGTGGAGTCCCCCAGTCATGAGCCTTGCCACCTTTCTTTCTCCCTTTAATTCACCCATCTCACAGCTACCCACCAAATCGACATCCATGGAACTGCCCAGTGCCTCCATAGCCCCCTGCGCCTCCTCTGGTTCCACCACTGTGTAAAGCAAACCCCAGCCCAAAGTATCGGCTTTTGACTCCACGAGACCATGTGTCAAAACCCCATGTTTTGTGGCCCACAGCCAAGCCCACAACCATGTCATGATAAGCCTTGAAGAGCCCATGGCTAATGCCTTGACATTGTCATTGACAAGGCTGGACAACCCCACGGCTCATACCTCAACACTACTGCTGACATGCCCCAACAGCCCCATGGGCCAAGCCTTGACACTATCGCTGACAAGCATTGACAGCCCCTTGGCATTGTTACTGGCATGCCTTGATAGCACCACAGCAACCCCACAGGCATGCCATGGCCCTTACCATGACATGCCCAAGACAGCACCACAGGCATGCCATGGCCCCTGCCAAGGCACGCCCATGACAGCCCAATAGGCATGCCATGGCCTATGCCGTGGCACGCCCAGGACGCCTAGCAAGGCTAATGACAGCCCTATCAATGTGCAGTCCAGTAGATGCACGCCTAGCACACATTATGCCAGTGCGCAGCAGCAACCCCTCGCTCAACACAGCACACACATGCCTTGCGCGCGCATGAACAGTGCACAGCAGCCCAATGCTTGCCCATCAACAGCAGCTACCCACCGCAGGATTAATGCCCACACCCCTTGCTTGGGCCATGCCAGCAGCCCAACAACCCCATGCACCTAGCCTAGCTTGCCCCATGCAGCAACTGGCCAGCAGCCTTAGCACCTAGGCCCCTAGCCTAGGCCATGCCAGCAGGCAGCCCAGCGCCCAAGCCCATACCTGGGCCATGCAAGCCACACACCAGTAGCCATACTAGCCATGTCAGCCATGCCCATGGCCCAGCCTAAGCCACCAAGGGCCAACATATGACACGGGTCATCATGGGGCCCACCCAAGACCTATTTGACAAGAGGACCTTTTAGGGTTTTCCCACCTATGTTATTGCTTTAAATAAGACCCCTAGTCATTTCATTTACATCTTTTGATCATTTGGCAAATTCCTTTGTGGACAGTTTATTGGTTTTTTAGACCACTTTCGGTGCTTTTGCACTTGGGCTACTTGGGTGCAATTCGTGAATCCTAAGGAGAAGATTATCATCTTACAATTCATGAATAGGTATTGTTCATTTATCTATCCATTTATCTATCATTGTTTCATCATCTTGCAATTCGTGAATAAGTGTTGATTCATTTTATCAATCTCTTGTTTATTTTTCATTCAGTCTTCATATCATCCATTTACCAATCTTTTGCATATTTTCCATTCTTCATCCAAATATCCAAAAATACATTGCTGTTCATATATTTTCTTGCATTTTCTCGCATATCAAACACATCCTAAACCTTCATCTTTCAATTTCATAATTTCCATAATCTCAACTTTCCAAAGTTAGCCTCACTTCATCCAACTAAGCCCTAGCTGAAATTTTCATTGCCTTTATCACTCCATACACATAACTTGCCTTAGTTGGAAACCCTAGCCTTCCATAAATGATTTCCTAAATCTTAGAAATCCTAACCCTAGCCTCCCTTTGCAATTCCTACATTTTAGGAATCCTCATCTCATCTTCCATTCTCAATCCTATAATTCTAGGAACATCCAACAATCCCACCAAAGACCTTCCTCATCTTACCTTATTAAATCGCTAGAATCACTCAGTCCTATCAAAGACCTTCATCCTCTTGTCATATTCAAATCTTATCTTCCTCATCTTATATTATTCAATCCCTAGAATCACTCCATCCCTAAAATCACTCCATTCATAGAATTACTCAAGTCAACCAAAGATCTTCATCCTCTTGTCATATCCAAATCCTATCTTCCTCATTTTACTTTAGTCAATCCCTAAATTCAAGAAACAACCATAGACTCATTCAAATACCACAAAATCCTTCCTTTCCAAGCCTTAGCCGAATTAACATCATTCCCAAATTGTCTCCAACAATTTAGGAGTCCTAGCATCACTCATCCATGTCATTCCAAATCCTAGCATCTCAACCTACACTTCAACCCTAAGCCAACTTCTTCGAATTTCATAATCCTCCTTAGCCACCATCTAAAACCTAGCTTAACTTTACCATACCAACAATAAACATCATCTAAGTGGCGCCAACATCAAGAACCATCATCAAGCCATTCCACATTGTATCAAACACATAAATTCATTACTTAGATCATCCGAACTCATCATCATCATCAATTCCACCACTAAACACCATACCTTCATTAACTTAGAAACCCTTCATTGCCATCATATGTTCAAGGCCAAGCAAGTTGGCAAGAATCATCCTGTCATCTCAAGGCGAGGAAAGCTTGGGGGCCCCCTGTGTTTAGGGACTGGACCGGGGTCCTTAACACCATGCTAAGTAGCAAGCAACGCAAGCTTTCAACCTCTCACTATGGTATAATTTCTATCCCTTTTACATTAAGAATTATATTGTTGTGAAGTTGATATTGAAATGGTGTTGTGAATGTATTGTGTTATGATCTATGAACGAAGTTGTTGGTGATGTGGCTGTGTGGTTGAAGTGTCAGGCACTATTGTGTTGTTGCAATTTGACTGTGGAGCGTGAAGTTTATGGCACGCTTATGTAATTGTGGAGTGTTCTATGGATGGTGATGTGAAGTGTCGGAAACTGTAAACGGTGCTCTGCAGAGTAGTTTGTATTGTGACTGTGCGTAGTGTGAAGTGATTGGGCTTTGTGCCATATGATGTAGTTGGTGATATGGTAGCGTGTTTTGAAGTGACAGGACTATGGTGAATGTGCTCTATGTAGTGAATTGTGCTTTGTGATGTGGTGATATGGCGTGATGTTGTAAAGTGTTGAGATTAAATGTAGAGCTATCCTATGTGACTTGTTAGGAAGTGATGGGATCACGGTGCAGTCTGGAAGTGGTTGGGAATTGTGTAAAGTGTTTGGATAGCTATATAGTTTGTGAAGTGGCATGATGTCAAGTAATGTGTTGGGATTGTGAAGGTTGGGGAAGACTATAAAGCATAATGATTGTATGTGTTTGAGTTCAGCGTTAGTGTCAGGTGTATGAAACTTTTTTACACAAGCGGGCGTTTAGTGGATTATATGTTGATCTTAGGTGATAAAAGGGATAGGATACATGTGCCTGATAGATTCACCATATGTAATGGATAATCTGTCATAAGTATGAATAGATGATGTTAAAACCTCAGAGTTGGTTTAAAATTATGTATTATGCTTGGTTAAGATTATGGTGAAATGTTGGTTAGATTTTGCATGAACGAAGGGAGAGATGTATGTATTGGCTAAGGTTGAGATGCATAACTTGGTTGGTTCAAGTTATGCATCAGGATGGATGGTTTGAGAGGAAGAGGTTGATGAAGGTGATAGTGTGTCTTAACCTTGGAAGTGAATCATGAACGTTCACTTTAAAGAATAAGAACATGAAGTAGAATGCTATGTGTTGGAAATGTGGCCTCCAGTGGGTCCCAAGCTATAGATTAAGAATTTAGGAAACGTGATAAAGAAAACCATAGAAGAGGGACTTAGATGATAGAGTGTCTAAGTGAAGGAAGTCCTAGTGAAGAGAAGTTTATGTATTTTCTAAGTTTAGTTACTTATGCAATTGAAAAAGAAATTATGTTCATGAAATACGTTTAATTACTTATGTATTTTCTGATACGCACATGAATGGACTGCATAAAATAAGTATGACATGGAGTCCAGGTAAGTATTATGTTCATACTCTTATAAAATTTTCTAAATGATATGAAATAAAAAGAAATATTTCTCTTTATGATGCTTTAAAAAAAATGAAATGATGTTTTATGAAAGTATGCTAAGTAGTAATGTTTAAAAGGTATATATACGTAACGACCTTCATTGGTAGCCCCTATTTATGCACCTAAAGTAATAGTTGTATGCATGTGAATGGATGTTATGCATAGTAGCTATTGTCCTTATTTTCATGAAATGAAATGTTGAGGTGCTTGAAGCTTTTAAATGATGGCCACTTGGCCATGGACGGTGGTGAGAGAGAGCCAAAGAGAGGTTGGCTTACGAGAGAGGAGGGGGAGGAAGGTGAAGGTTTGGCTATAGAGAGAGGAAGAGAGATAGAGGGGTTGCCGGAGGCATTGGGGCTAAATGTGGGTTGCTTGTCATGGGGAAAAGTGAGAGAGGGAGGCGGAGGTTGAAGTTAGGGGAGAAGAGGGGTGGTTGCAATGAAGCTCGATGGCATTCCTGTGGGGCTGCTCATCGTGACAGCTTGCAGCGTTGTGCCGTGGAGAGAGAGAGTGAAAGCTACGGAGTGAGAGGAAGAGGGGAAGATAGGGAGGAGGGATAATCAAAGGTGGAGGGTCACCGGCGTGAGGTGACGATGGAGGTGTCGTCAACAGTGGCAGCGGTGCAGGCTGGCTACACAAGGGTGTGCGTTGGAGAGTCACGGGCTGGGGGTTTCGACTGAGGGGAGGAGATGGCGCTGGGGAAGGGGGAAAGGGAGAAAAGAGGAAAGAAAATGGATTAGGGTTTTAATCCTAGCCCTACATCTTGGGATTACTAACCTAGATCCAACGGTAGAGATTAAACATAGAGAATAAAATAAACTAAATAAAAGAAGTAAATAAATGAGACTATATTTAGAAATTCAACTTTGTTTTCTAAATCCCAAAATAATATTTTTCATCATAAAATAAAATAATGAAGTTTACTAAATATTTTTAAGAGAAATAAAATCATCTAAATAAATAGATTTTTTAACATAAAATAAAATAATGAATATTAAATAATACTCCTAAAAAAGTAAAATCATTTAAATAAAATGATTTACTGAAACTATATTATTTTCAGGGCTCTAAAAATATAAAAAGGCTTATTTTAAAATTAGATTTGGTTCAATAACACTAAAAATACATCATTTAAAAATAATTTTGGACTTATGAGAATATTTCAAAGACTTTAAAACACTGAGCTCCATTTAAAAATCATCTGCTAAATTTAAAACACCAATTCAAGATAAAGGCGAGACTCGTTACCAATCGAGAGGAAAATGAGCGATTGGTCACACTCTCAACCCTTCTCTCGGTCTCTCCTTGCAGGGCACATACAGTCCTTCCTCATGTCGACCCTATCTCACCGAATTCAACAGTCCATCATCAAGAACAGCTCCTTTCGACACCGTCGGTATGTGTACTGAATGTAGGTTATCACTTATAGAGTCATGGGACTTGTTTTGTTTAGGATTTTTTGTTTAGGGACTTATCAGACTTATCACTTATATAAAAATGACAAAGGGGAATGATATTATAAATTTACAATTTTGTTTGCTGGATTTTCTGAAAGGTTGTGCATTTCTTTGTAACGTTAACGTCCCACCTATAAAATGGTCATTTTAATTTTGTCTTAATTTGCTACCAGCTACAAATGCCACATTATGCTCATGATGAACCACTTTTTCAGTAAATATTGCTTTAGAACCTCGATCTGCCCTTACCATTATTGATTATTATAAGGTAGGTGGGTTTGGTGAGTGTTCTCTTGTATATATATTTGGAACCAAAATGCTATTTCATTCTATAATTAGAATCAGAGTTTTATATATATAAATATATATATATCATCAAGAGAGGGTCTCCATCCCTATTATTTCCAAAATTTAAGAAGGTAAATATATACAAGGACCCAAGGTAAGTACCAGCTAATTGTTTTTAATTATACATCTATCAATCCTCCAAAGGTATTGTGGCCTGAGGACCTCAAGTACTAGCTAGCTCCTTTTAGCTCCTAGTACTACATGCCTTATGTGGGCAAATAAGTTCAAACGATAAGCCAATCAAGCGAGGGAGTAACTACCACTACTACAAGTTCAACTAGTCAAGTAGAAAATATGAGGTCATTTAAGTTGGCTCAATTCAAGAAGCAATTGGTGTCAAAAAAACTTTTTGGAAAGTAAATTCAAAGAGGTATTTGTCTAGAAAATGTGAAAAAGATGATGCTAAATTTAACTTGTTGACTTGGTGGAAGATTAACTCCATTAGATACCGCATGCTTTCAAAAGTTGCTATTCAAACTCCTCACAACTAAACATTTCCATAAGGAAGCACTTAAGCAAACCATAAAGAGGATTTAGCGTCCTGTGAAGCCGATTTCCATTAATAGCAATGTCAATCCTACATCGTTTATTGCAGAGTTTGAAGATCTACGGGATAAAGAGGTTGTTAAACGTGAGGGCCCTTAAACATTTGACAAGCATTTGGTGCTAACGAGTGATGTTGAGGGTCTTATACAGGTCCATCAAGTTTCATTATCAGAGGCTCTTTTTTGGATAAGGGTTCACGATCTCCCACTTATGGCCAAGAATTGTAACATGGACAACATCATTGGTAAGGCAGTGGGGAGGGTTGTGGAAGTGGATTTAGAGAAAGATGAGTTGGCATGTGGGGAGTTCATAAGGATTCGAGTATGTTTGGGTGTCTCGAAGCCATTGTTACGTGGGAAGAAGATCTGTGTGGGGACATCCTAGCCAATCTGGATTAGGTTCTTGTATGACCGCCTTCCTAACTTTTGTTACGTATGTGGAACTCTTAGACACAGTCATCGGGACTGTGATCAGTGGACTGAAGCTGTGGAGAATATGGCAGTCTCTGATTTTCCTTATGGTCCATGGCTTCGTGCAGGTGGCTTTGGGGGCTTTGTTCGAAGTCAGAAAAACAACAGAATGACAAGAAGGGTTCGCCGGTACATGAGGTTGTTCCGATCTCTGGAGATTCACTGGTAAATCCTTCGAAGGAAGTTATTGCTGATCATTCAAATGTGGAGGATATTATGGAGAAGATAACGGATGGTTTTGAATGTAGTGATCCTGTTTCTCAATTTTTGTTTCAAGGAACTATTTGTGAAGAGCATATCTCAAAGAAAATGTAGTTAAGCAAGATTTCTAGCAATAATGTAGGAGTTTTAAATGTAGGATGTTTGATAGAAGAGTATAAGGATAATGGTCAACTAGAGGGTATTTCAGTATTTGGTAATGGGAGGATTTAGATAAGAAAATTGGCGAGAAGGATCTTACTGATAATGTGTATGCTGCTTCTCAACACTCTAATGTGTCACGAAGGTGGAAGAAGGCGTTAAGGCCTCATATCCATAAATCTCTTACTATTAATTGTGAGGTGGGGACCAAAAGAGTTAGTAGTCCTGACTCTGGAGGGGAACTATCCAGAGCTTCTAAGAGGCAAAAAAATAAGGCTAAAATGCATGAGTAAATGACTGAAAGCAATCCTAAGATATCGGTGGAGGCTGGTTCACAACCCCACCACGATCAATTAAGATCTTAAGCTGGAATACCTCTGGGCTTGAGAATCCTCGAGGTATTTGAACACTTTCTAATTTAATCAAAAAAGAAGATCCTAATGTTTTGTTCTTACAAGAGAAGAGACAAAACTTAAAGCTGTAGGTATGGAGTTGTGTAGAGTTAGATTAAGGTTTGATAGTTGTTTGACAGTGGAATAGTGGATGCTTTGGGTCAAAGTGAGGGATTGGCTCTTTTATGGAAGAAAGATATTAACTTATCTGTTCTTAACTATTCATCCTCTCATATTGATTCTCAGGTGGAAGATGACTCAAGGGTTTGGTTTTTGACAGGAGTTTATGGGCAGCCAGAGGCTATTAGAAAAAAGAGACTTGGAGTTTGATTAAGAGATTGAAAAAGGAACCCTTTAAAGCTTGGTTAGTCTTTGGGGACTTTAATGAGATTCTTACTCATGAGGAGAAATGGGGGGCAAAAGATAGGCCAGAACAACAAATGCTTGATTTTCAAAAGTTGTTAGTCGACTGTGAGTTGAAAGAGCTTGGCTTTAGTGGCCCTAAATACACTTGGTGCAATAAGAGGGGTGACTCGGCTATTATTTTTGAGAGGCTTGATAGATTTGTGGGAAATCTGACTTGGTGCAATTTGTATGAGAGGGCCTTAGTTACTTATTGCTCTATAGCCTATTCTAATCACCTCCTAATTTGGTTATGATTGGAGGTGCTCTTAACAGGAGGAGGGGGTATAAACCATTCAAATTTAAGGCAATGTGGTTAGGTGAAAGGGACTGCTTTAAGATTGTAAAGGATACTTGGCGATTGTTTGATTCTTAAAAATGTTTGCAAGGGGTGATGGATAGTATTTCAAGTTTTGGTTCCAAGTTACAGCTAGGGAATAAGTCCAAGTTTGGCAAGGTTCATTTTAAGCTGCAAGAAGTAAGGAATAAGCTAAAATTTAAACAACAAAGAGATCCAACAGTACTGAGCACAAGTGGGGTCTGTGATGCTTCTGAGGAAGTGCAGAAGTGGTTGGATAGGGAAGAGATCATGTGGAGGCAAAAATCTAGGGCTCTTTGGTTAGCTGACGGAGACCAAAATACCAAATGTTTCCATGCTAAAGCTTCTCAAAGGAAAAAGAAGAATAGTATTTTGAAACTTACGGATGATGGAGGTTGCTGGAAGGAAAAGGATCAATGTGACAGTCTTATTATTAACCATTTCTCTTCCTTGTTTACTTCTACAAACACTCAAAATGAAGGTGTGATTCTTGATAAAATGGAGAGAAAAGTTTCAAATGCAATGAATGAAGAGCTTATAAAGGATTACACTGCTGATGAAGTGGTCAGAGCTCTCAAGGAAATGCACCTTTCGAAGGCTCCAGGGTCTGATGGCATGCCTCCTTTATTTTTCCAAAAGTTTTGTCCTGATATTGGTAGTTCTATTACCTCTACAGTTTTACATGCGTTGAATTCTTGTGATTTCCCTCAAGCTATAAATCATACATTTATTACTCTTGTTTCGAAGAAGAAGTGCCCTCTGAAAGTAAATGATTTTAGACCTATTAGCTTATGTAACATGGTTTATAAGCTAATATCTAAGGTTATTGCAAATAGTATCAAGAATGTGTTGCTTGCTGTTATCTCAGATTTTCAATCTGCTTTCTTACCTGGAAGATTGATAACAGATAATGTCTTAGTAGCTTATAAAGTTCTTCATTTTTTAAAGAGAAAGAAGAGGAGTAAGAAAGGCTTTATGTCCCTTAAGCTAGATATGAGTAAAGCCTATGATAGGGTTGAATAGAGATTCCTTGAATATGTTATGAGGAAGTTGGGTTTTCATGAAATATTAATTCAACTTGTGATGAAGTGTGTGATGACTGCTTCTTTTTCAATATTGATTACTGGCTCCCAACCGGACATATTGTGCCCTCAAGAGGACTAAGGCAAAGGGACCCCAACTCTCCTTATCTTTTCCTTTTGTGTACTGGGGTCTAATCAGTTTATTGAAGAATGCTGCTAAGTCTAAATCAGTTTCTAGTATTCAGATTTGTCGAGGGGTTCCTAGACTTAATCATATGTTATTTGCAAATAATAGTCTCATTTTTTGTGCAGCTGATGTGGCTACAAATCTCAGGTTATAACAACTGTTGAATCAGTATGAGGAGGCTTCAGGGCAATAGATTAACAAAGACAAAGTTACAATGGTTTTTAGCAAAAATATTGATGAAGTTAAGCAGCAGGCTACTATGAATCTGTGGGGTACTTCTCAACTGCAGCAATATGAGAAATATTTAGGCCTGCCTCAAGTGGTTGGTAGGTCTAAAACTAATGCATTTGCTGAGTTTAAACATAAAGTATGGCTGGAATTACAAGGGTGGAAGGGCAATATGTTCTCTCAAGGGGGAAGGGAGGTGCTTCTCAAGGTTGTGGTATTGGCAATTCCTTCTTATGCTATGAGTTGCTTCAAACTTCCTTCCAAGCTATGTTCTGAACTCGAGAGCATGATGGCCAGGTTTTGGTGGGGGCAAAAGCATGAGGAAAGAAAAGTGCATTGGGTTAGTTGGAAGAAGATTTGTTAGTCTAAATATGTTGGAGGGATGGGTTTTAAGGAGTTGGAGACTTTCAATATGGTTTTGTTGGCAAAGCAAGCTTCGAGGCTATTGTAGAGTGAAGAGAGCTTGTTTCATAAAATTTTGTGTGCTAGATATTTTCGTAATGGTAACTTGTTGAAGGCTTCTCTTGGTGGCAACTCCTCTTATGCTTGGAGAGGCATTTGGGAGGCAAAGAACCTTCTTATAAAAGGTGGTAGATGGAGTGTTGGGAATGGGAGATCTATTCATATTTTGAGGGATGTTTGGGTACCTAGTTTTCAAAATTCAAGGGAGGAATTGTGTTCTAGAAGTTTCTATCAAGGTGTGGAGTTTGCTAACTTGGATGGACAGGTTGTTACTTTGATAGATAGCACTACAAACTGGTAGCACCTCCCAAAGGTCAAATCTCTCTTCAGTCCAAAGGTAGCAAAGACTGTTTTAAAACTACATCCTAGCGCCACAGGTGATATGGATAAGTGGATTTAGGAGCATGAGAAAAATGGCATGTTCAGTGGTCTGTTAAGGAGTTGGTTTAGAGGTGGTCTCCCCGACCTAAGAACTTTTACAAATTGAATGTGGATGGTGCATTTTTTTTTTTTTTTTTTTTTTTATCACAAGAAGGCAGGTATAAGAGCCATTTTAAGAAATTCTGCTGGAGATGTCATTATGGCAATTAGGTTGAAGATCTTAAACCAGAGATCATTGAAGTAGTGGCTATACTAAGGGGGTTACAATTTTGTCTCAACATTGGCATCCATAACCTTATCATTGAAAATGACTGCTTGTTTATGGTCAAGGAGGTCAACAGTGATACAAATTCCTTTGCAGTAGTAAGAACATTAGTGTCTGAAATTAAAAGACTAAACCTCGTTTATTTTCAGAGATGAGAGAAGATGAAATAAGATGAGTTGAGATTAAAGTTCAAAAATTAAATAAAGTATTGTAAGAATATATTTTTTAATATTATTTTTGTTTTGAGATTTGAAAAAGTTGAATTGTTTATTTTATTTTGTATTGAAATTTGGGAAAGTTGTAATAATTAGATGAGATAAGATAAGATGGATTTGAAAAAGTTGAATTATTTATTTTATTTTGTATTGGAATTTGGGAAAGTGTAATGATGAAATTGAGATGAGATGAGATGTTTTCTAAAAACAAACGAGGCCTAATGCAAAGTTTCCTACAGTGCAGATCACAACATGGCAACAAACTGGCTAATGTGGCAGCACATCGACTTGCAAGACATGCATGGTCCACTACTAATATGCATATTTGGTGGCATAGTGTCCCTAGTTTCATTGACAATGTCATTTTCATTAATAAACACTATTGTAACCTAGTTTGAGGTTTTATGCCTCAATACAATGAAGTTCTTTTCCTATCAAAAAAAAAAAAAAAAATGTATAATGTTCTAACGCTAGTACTTTTCACAACCTGGTTCTAATTTGAATGTTTGTCTGAATTGCATTTTGTAGACTGTTTAAAGCATCACAAAAAAGTGAAGTTTGAATGTAATATCTATCTTGACGTCTGAACTCATTAAAATCCTCCACCTTTTGTGACGGTTTGAGTAAGAAAAATAATGTTTTGTGACGACCTTTAGTCCGTCACAAAATAAAAACCAAATTATAATAAATCAATTTTGTTATAGCATCATTAGCAACAAAACAAATCACGGTTCAGATCGATAACTCTAGGTTTGTTGATATATACAACTTCTCGCTTCTGGAAACCAGTAACAGCTGAGATCACAAGATCAATAAAAGGGAAACTGCATGCATGCTTTTGGCTGTTTGATGCTACCAATTTTGTATATATATGTCTTTCACGAACCGGTTCTCAAATTCTCAACTCTAATGTGATGTGAAAGCCTGCAAGTATAAAACATTTGTCATCATTCACTGAAAACATGCACTTAAATTCCCCACAATCTAAGCAATTATCGAATGAATTTCATAGGTGATCACTGCAAAACTGTGGAGTCAGAAAGCAGTACCGAAAAGATGTTGCAGTGACCAGGATCTGCAATGTGAGCCAGCAAGTTCTCAATGGGGCCATCTCCTGTGTAAATGGCTTGGAACCAGAACCCCACAAAAGCAAGCATAGCAAGCCTCCCGTTCTTGATTTCCTTAGTCCTCAACACCATCACAGGCTCAGGGGACCCTCTCCCCCACATCATGGGGTCAAACCATAGCCCACCTGGGTAGCCAACATCTGGCTTTGGGTTTTTCTTGTGTGGAACTTTAGGCTCAATGTCAACGCTCCCTGGATTTATCATATCTGCCCATCTTCTGCCCTCCACCCAACCCATCAAGATTAATTGCACTACAAATAAGGTTGTTTGGTCTGCAAAGTACTCTCGAGTACCAGCATCGTACCATGAGAAGTTGTCGATGTAACCTATTCTTTCAAGACATTCTGGAATCAGAATTCCAGCCACTGCAAGCATTGCCCACCTGCCATGCATCAGCTCAGCTTGTGCAAACCATTTAAGTGACTCTGGATCAGACCCTATAGAGAAAAAGATAAATCCATCAGAGATTTTCAAGAAAACCCAAATGGAAAATGAGAATACTTTGGTTTCGAAAACAAAAAATGGAAGAAACGCATACCCAATCCAAGGGGGTCGAAGCCAAAATCGCCAGGAAGACTACAATTTGAGAGGAAATTAAGAAAGTTAAGTGATGTCTTCAAGATGCCAAACTGCTTTCAATGAATTTAAACTGATAATGTTCAATGATAATTATACTAGAAATTAATGCACATGCTCTATTAATTACAGTGAAAGTTGGGCACCTGCCATCAAGCCACTCGGGTGGTGAACTCCCTGGGAACCATAAAGGCCTATCCGGAGGAAGTGGTTCGCATACACTTGACACACCTTTTGTTGCGTTAATCGCACTGGAACCCCTCCCTGCAGGTAAGCAAGTCGAGAATTTTCCAGGAAAAAATCGTTGATGCGGTTCCCTGTTTCCAAACAAAAATCAATTGAAATGAAGATGCACACGTTGGATAAAATCTGTGTGAATGCCATGACCAGAGCTAAAAAATAATGAGTTATGAGTACGTACCTTGTTGGGAGGCTTGAAAATGCAGTGGAGGCAATGGCTAAGGCCATGGATGCCAGAAGGGTGACTCTAAAACTGTAAAAATCTGGCTTTTTGGCAAGGCTTCGATCGTTGTGGTCCGAGAAATCTGAGGATTTATCAAGTCCTTGGGAAATGGATAATTCACAACGGTTGTTTTATAAAGCAAAAAGGGAAAGAAGATGAGCCAATGGCAACTGAACTTGGCACGTGTTTCGGATATGGAAAAGAAGATGGAAGTGCGGAGTTTGGGCTTTGTGGACAATATCAGCTTTGAGTGATCTGACCCAATCCTTTGTGCGTAGAGCTCAAACTGTATCATGAATTGAGAGCTTTGATCTAGTGAGCTTTGATTTTATGCTAAAATCTTCTGAGAAAATGTCTTCATCTCAAATCAAGGATGAAACCATATATGTTTCTAATCAGCAAAAATGGAAGAGAAATATTTCCATAATTTTGATAAATGTGTTTCAAGACTGGCAATGTGGGCACTGAACTTCTTAATTCATTTGTTTTCACAAAACTTCTCGACTCGTCTCATCTCATCTAATTCTTACAAATTCACAATTTTTTCAAATTTTCATATAAAATAAAATAAAATAAACAATTCAACTTTTTCAAATCTTAAAATAAAAATAATATTAAAAATATATATTTTAATAATATTTTATTCAATTTTTAACTTTCATCTTAACTTATCTCATCTCATCTCATCTGCGAAAACAAACAATGTGAATAGGAAGGAAAGTAATGGGGACAAGAAACATTGAAGTACACTCTTTGTGGCAATTTAGAGTATCCAACTATGTTTAAAATGAGGAATATTTTAGTAAAATAACTTATAAAAGTAACATAATTTTATAAAAATATCCTCTTTTTAAAATATGATAGTATAAAAGATTATGAATAAGGTTTATACATGTATCATCACTCAAATGCAAAAGACATAAACTATAGTGCTTTCATCTCATCATACAAACATGAGTTTAATTAATCAATTTATTAGTGAAGAATGAATAAGATCATGAATCCCATAAGATTGTATAATTCATTAACTTCAACTTAATGCTATATGCTAAGTATGATATAATTTCAGAAATAGACATGATAATCTCACCATTTCATAAGATATTATATTAATAAAATTATTTAGATAATTTTTAACTTTTAAAAATATGACATCTAAATTTTAAATGGATAGGAGTACCATATCTATACACCTGAAAATATTTAGTATTTATTCTGTTATTTTAATGCAAGTTGTGGAATAATTTCAAACCCCAATTACAAGTTAGTATTGATGGGTTTAGTGTTTCAAGATTGGTGCTCAAATGAGATGAAAAATTGTGAGAATTTTGTGAATAATAATAAAATATTTTAATTTAAGATGTTTTATTGAATTTTGAGAAATAAAAAAGAAAAAATTGAATAAAAATATTATAAAAGTAAAAAATTATTTAAATATTATTTTTATTTTAAAATTTGAAAAAATTATATTGTTTTTTTAATTTTGTTAACCATAGACATATTTTAGTTAATGGTCGATAGTGGATATACCAAGTTATCGCTGCAAATCCCAAGATATTATTACAGCGAGGGATGAACAAAAATCTAGAGCTCTAATTCAAAATTATCATGATTCATCCCCCCGTGAGGAATTGCCAAAACATTTGACCCTTCACCCATTCCAATATAAAGCATTACTCAATCAAATAATAGATTGTAAATGGATCGGTTAGAAAATAAATGAATTGCTAGTTGTAGAATATTATTCTCGTCAGACTTAAACCTAATGATAGAAATTTTGGAAAGTTATAATAATTAAGTAGTAGTTATATGAAAAAGTTAAAATTTTGAAATTGAAAAATATTTTGTGTTTGAGTGATATTTTGAAAAGAAATTGTAAGAGGTTTAAAGAGGAGATATCTGTTGCCAAACAAGACCTTAATATTGGGGTCGATCACCTGCCCAAAGCAGCAGACAAGTTTTTTTTTTTTTTTTTTAAACACAATTTCATTCATAAATAGAAACAAATACAAAGTCACCAACAATTCAAACCCAAGCAGCTGACCAAGTTAGTCAGTAGGTGATGATTGTATCTCGTCAACTGCTTTCTCAGGGACTAATCTTGGACTGACCCTAACATCTCACCAGTTCACCCACTCATATCTGTTGTGCAATCTTCCTCACATTATCTCGATATAAACATATGGTTTGCATTCAAATTTGTATTTGCAAGACATCTTTGATCACATGTAAACCTAGAAAGTCAATTAAGCAACCTTGGACCAATTCCGTTTAGTGTTAAAAATAATTCGTTGTCTATACCATATACAAAAGTTTTTTTTCAATCTCGTGTTGATCGCTAATAGCATGTTTAGACACTTGGACTATCTCAAAATTTTGTGAAGAATAGTGCAATAGTTTGAGTAAAGATATTTTACAAGATTTTGAAAAATGAGAGAGGAAAAGTTGGATAAAAATGTTAGAAAGTTAAAAACTTGTTTGAATATTATTTTTTAATATTATTTTTTATTTTGGAATTTATAAAAATAGTATTAATTTTTTTAATTTGTAAAAGATGTATTGGTTTTTGTATTTAAATAATAATTAGATGATAAAATTGCAAACTTGAAATTGAAAAATGTTTTTTATTTGATTGGTGTTTGGGAATGAAATTATGAGAAGTTTTAAAATTTTTTAGAATTCTGTCTGTCCAAACATGATCTAAGACTATTGTAACAATCCAAGAAATGCTCAAGTCACATTCAGCTTATGAGAATATCTTCCGGCAAGCATAACCTTCCTCCCCTAAAAAACAGCATCCAATGGGAATGTGCCACGTAGACACTCCATTTTCCAACCTTGTGGCCGCACTGCAGAGAAACACTCCATCAGTTTTCCATCTCCCTCCCTCCCTCTCTCTCTCTCCTCTCTCTCACTCCCTCCCTCAACTTCGAGCCCGAGCCCAAGCCTGAGCCCCACCACTCCCTCCCTCCTTCCCTCCCATCGAGCCCTAGCCTCACCCTTGCGTCCCTCTCTGTCCAGTTTCTCTTCCAGGAAAACCCATTCCAAAACCATGAGGAACGCGATCCTACCCTCTCTGCCCCCCTCTCCGCCACTCTCTCCACCCCTCTCTCCGTCGTTGCTTTGGCCCCTTCTTCCATTGCTCCTGATCAACATGGAAACACCCCGTCTCCAGAAACCTCCTCACTGCCAGCCCCTAATTGTACCAACTCCCACGGCTTTCCATTGCTCCTAGCATGCCCTTTTAAGCTAATATGATTTTGGTTTTGAGAGTGGATTTGATACAAACCCGCAAAAATAAAATTCCTTGAACCCACAATCTAATTGAAAACTCATCCAAAAAAGTCAAATCAAGTCAATGGATGGAGAATCAAGATCCGATAAGAACTTGTTTTAAGAACCTAAATTATATTAAAATCTAGACATGTTGAAGAACCCGTCTCAAGAACCCAGATTACAAGGAGGAACGCCACGAAGGTTGTAATTTACTTTGGATAAGTTCAAAAGTTCAATTAAGAACAAGAGGAGTAAAACTCAACTCACAATGAATAAATTCATCAAATTTCATAAACTGATTAAAATGAGGCTACAAAGAGTATTTAAAGCAAAACCTAATTGAAACCCTAACCCAAAATAAATCCTTGCTTCCAAAAAGACCCTTGGGTGAACAGTGCCGCGTGAACAGTGCCGGCTACAGTAATCGCTACAGTACCTTTCTTCAAAAACCCTAGTTCCTAAAATTGTAACTTTCCAAATAAGTCCTTGGCTAAAATACAAGGCCTTCCCAAAACCATAGTTCAAAAGAAATCAGACATATGTGGGCCAAATATCCTTAAGTCCACTTATTCTAAACTAATAAAATAAATACTTTAACAAATTAAAAGCCATCAATAACAATAGACCCAAATAGTCTAAGTCATGTTTTCCACTGCTTGTATCAAATGAATCAAAATTTGATCTTCTTTATTCAAGCACATTTTGAATATTGGACTCTTGCTAGACTCATACGAAGTGGATTGCACCAATCCTTGCATCACCTCCTTCATCTTCTTGGCTCTTGAGCTTGTAATTGGCCCATCTGACTTGCAAACGATCTTTAAGACTGGGCCCACCTTGGTTCCCATCATTCCCTCTCTCCTCAAAATGATTCGACCTCGAATCTCCACCTGGATCAAAGGGAAAAATATTAGTAACATTAAAAATAGCAGAAACATGATACTTACCTAGAAGATCTACTTTATATAAATTTTTCTTAACTTTTTCAAGAAATTTGAAATGTCCATCCAAATTACTCCTGTCATCAATAAGTAAAGATATTAAATCTAAAAGAGTAAATAGATTAAGTCTATAAACAATCTCAAAATGTGAAAACTTATTAGTAGCATAACACTCAAATTATATGTAAACTGAATGAATGGTAAACAATACTCCAACAAATATTCATGAAACATATATAAAGTTTTCCTTACACCAAAATGACCACTCCAACTATATACAAACTCAATAAATGGCAAGCAATACTCGCGCAAATGTTCATGCAAGATGTTAATGAATGACAAATGATACTTCTAAAAACGTTCATGTAACATGTCAATAAATGGCAAATAATACTCTCATAAACATTCACGTAACACATTAATGAATGGCAAAGGATTCTCCAACAAACATTTATGCAATATCTCAATGAATGGTAAATAATACTCCCACAAATGTTCATGCAACATGTCTAAAGTCTTCTTTACACCAAAATGACCACTCAAATGATATACAAACTCAATGAATGGCAGGCAATACTTCCACCCATGGTCACGCCACACATTTAAAATCATTTTCATACCAAAATGACCCAACAAACCATATACATGTAATAGCATCTCACGCATAAGACTAGTAGGCTCACAAATTTTATAATCTCTAAACAAATACCAATCTAGTCTATAACACTTACCAAACGATACCTTGTCACACTCTCCATACACACTAGCAAAGTCATCATCATTAGCATGCAATTCCTTATCATATTTAAATATCAATAATTTTGCATCTAAAATGAAGACAAGAACATACCTTATTGCTAAGGCATCAACCACAAGATTTTTCTTACCATGTGTGTATTAGATTATATGAAGAAAAGTCTCAATACTGTCCTTCTACTTAGCATGCATTCTAGTCAACAACTTACCTTGTCCACTCAAGTATGTCAAGGACTTATCTTCTTCAAAGAAAGGTTAGGTTGGAATTGTCCTACCTGGCACAAAATTAATATAGTGCTCTATCTCCCTAAAAGGTGGCAATCCACTAAACACACCGTTAGGAAACATGACCTCATATCCCTGCAATAAAGAGACAATAACACTAGGCAAACATATGTCAAGTTCGTTACTATTAAAACTCGCCTTAGCATAAAAATTTCATTTTCTCTTTGTTTTTATCTCCCTTTCTTCACTCTCCCTTTTCTTTCCACTCCTTTTCTTTTTCACTCTCTTTCTTCTTTTCACTTTTCTTTTTTCTATCACTATTTTTTCTTCATCTTTTTTTGAATCATTGACCTCACAATTATTTTTCAACTCATTCTCTCTTTTTCTTGAGGTCTTAGCCTCACCCTTATCTTTTTTCTCTCTCTCTCCTTTTCTGCCGCACTATTTTTTTTTCTCAATCTCACATTCACTTTTGCTTTGTGGCTCAATCTCACTTTCACTCATGCTTTTTTTTTTATCACTCTCCCTTTTCAGTTTCAGTTGATCCCCATGAACATGTGTTGGAGTTAAAGGAGCAAATTTGATTATTTTTCCATCCTTTTCAAAACTGTATATATTCCTTAACCCATCATAAATCACCTTCCTATTATATTGTCATGACTTCCCCAGCAAAATATGTTCAGCATGCATAGGCACTACATCACAAAGCACCATATCCTAGTATTTCCCAATGGAAAAAGAAACTAGCACTTGCTTATTTACCCTAACCTCCCCACAATCACTCAACCACTGCAACTTATATGGTTTAGGGTGTTTCAAGGTAGGTAAACTCAATTTCTTAACTAAAGTAGTGCTAACCAAATTAATACAACTCTTCCCATCAATGATCATATTACATACCTTGTTATTGATGTAGCATCTAATATGAAAAATGTTCTCTCTTCGTTGCTCTGTATCATCCATCCTAATTTGTATATTGAGAGCAGGCCTGGCAACAAGAGACTCACTATACTCTTCACTCTTATACTCATTCTCAATACTAGGCTCATATCGCCTCCTATCTCTCCCACCTTGTAAATTTTTTATCAGGACTTCTCGTTGATCCATCATATCTCTCACTTCACCCAACACTAAGTTCAACTACTCAAACTGTTGTTGTATAGCTTGCAACACAAATGATGAGTTATCTACCATCCCCTTTAGTGATTAATCACTCCTATAAGACATCATAATGTGCTGCACAAAAAGAATATTAGTGGAAAACCTAACACACCTCCTTCAGTGTTTACTCTAGAATAATGACACTCCACTCATGTTTCACTCTTAAATAGTTTTTTCCCGATAATAGTCTTACACTCTCTTATGTTTTATCTCAATAGTTTTCTCGCTCAAGTTCTTTTAGAACTAGCTGAACTAAATCAAAACAATACAACCTTGTATTATTTCAACCAGTAATATAGATGCAAGAAACAAGAACAAAAAATAAGGAATGAATAAAATGACACGAGACTCAAGAAATTTATATGAGGGAAATAGTAATGATAAAACAATATACCCACTAGAAAGATGTTTTCAGCCCCATTGATGATAAAGCTCAATCAACATATGTCTTTCTTTTTCTTTGTTGTAACTATGTAGCAACATATGATAATGCTACCCTTTTTTTCGAATTTTTCTTTTCTTTTCTTTTCTTTTCCTTTCTTTTCTTTTCTTTTTTTTAATTCAATCACAAACAACAATATTCAATTAAAAATCAAGTAATTGAATTCAAACGCACAAGAATTGACAATGAAATAGAAGAGAATCAATGGAACAGCACTCCAAGCAATTGACAAACTTAGAGATGCAAGAAATACTAGCATTTTGAAACCCTAGGAGATGTAAATTTCAGTCAAACCCAAAACCCTAAGAATTTTGGCAGCATACTTTTTGTTTCTTTTTTCTTTTCTTTTTTTGTAACCCTAGAACGATGAAGCCCTAGAGTTAAAGATGCAATAAATAAAAGATAGAATCAGACTTGATTGGAAACCGAGCTCTGAATACCAAATGATATGAACCTGCAGGAATGGAATCCCTTAAACCCACAATCAAATTGAAAACTCACCCAAGAAAGTCAAATCAAGTCAATGGATGGAGAATCAAAACCCGATGAGAACTTGTTTTAAGAACCTAGATTATATTAAAATCTAGACATGTTGAAGAACCCATCTCAAGAACCTAGATTGCAAAGAGGAACGCCACAAAGGTTGTGATTTACCTTTGATAAGTTCAAAAGTTCAATTAAGAATAAGAGGAGTAAAACTTAACTCACAATGAATAAATTCATCAAATTTCATAAACTGATTAAAATAAGGCTACAAAGAGTATTTAAAGCAAAACCTAATTGAAACCCTAACCCAAAATAAACTCTTGCTTCCAAAAAGACCCTCGGGTGAACAGTGCCGCATGAACAGCACCAGCTACAGTAATCGCTATAGTACATTTCTTCAAAAACCCTAATTCCTAAAATTGTAACTTTCCAAATAAGACCTTGGCCAAAATACAAGGCCTTCCCAAAATTATAGTTCAAAAGAAACCAGACATATGTGGGCCAAATATCCTCAAGCCCACTTATTCTAAACTAATAAAATAAATACTTTAACAAATTAAAAGTCATCAATAACAACAAGCCCAAATAGTCTAAGTCATGTTTTCCACTACTTGTATCAAATGAATCAAAATTAGATCTTCTTCATTCAAGCCCATCTTGAATATTGAGCTCTTGCTAAACTCATACCAAGTGGATTGCACCAATTCTTGCATCGCCTCCTTCATCTTCTTGGCTCTTAAGCTTATAATTGATCCATCTGACTTGCAAACGATCTTTAAGACTGGGCCCACCTTGGTTTCCATCAGGGTTTGATTATGGGTTTAATTGTGGTTTGATGCCATTGGATTGTTTGTGGGTTGATTGTTGGCATTGCGGCTTGTTTTCTTTGTATTAGGATCTTTCTTTTTTGATAAAGTGAAAGTACAAATATTTAGATTGAAGGAATATTTAGATTGATGTATAGCTCTTTGCTTTGATGGAAATATTAAAGATTGAAGGAATATTAAAAATTGATATGGTTTTAGGTGCAAAGAAACAGGATTTTGCGAGTCTGAGTTTTCAAGGCCTTTGTACTTGATAGTGCTTACTTTATTCTCCATTTTCCAACAAATGACAAGTTCAGGATCTCATTACAGGCAAAATTCATGGACTACAAGAGGGAAGACCAAACTACTTTGAAGAGACCATTGATCTTAAAAGTGAACAAAATAATTGCAGTAAGATGATTTTGAAGTTGGCTCAATGAAGGAATGAGAGGGTACTTCATGAATGTCTAGGCGTCAAACAATCCAAATTTAAAGCAATGGAGAAGAAATACAAGGGAATCTTGAAAGTGTTAATCTTGTCATGGTTATTTTTTATGGTAATTTGTGATGTGATTTTTTTATGTTTTCGAACAACTACAATATATGTCGACCATTACTGCGATTCATGTAATCCGTTGTAATTTGCTTAACACTTGTTTTAGTTGAATGTACTGAATATGTGGTGAATGTAATGGAAATTTGTGACATGTTTGTGAAGTACTAAATATGTGTTGAATGTCATGGAAATTTTGGACTTTTAGATAGCTTTTTGGATAGCCTTTTTGTAATGTGGGTATGTTGATGATGGTTTCATGTGGTGAATACATGCTAGACAACAAATACAACTCCAAAACATTTGCATTAAATCAAATCCATAACATTAACATGTTCTAAAATCTAAAAATACAACTCCATAATATTTCCATTAAATCATTTCCAATACATTTCCATAACATTAAGATGTTCTAGAATCTGAAAATATCACTCCATAATATTTCCATTAAATCATTTCAAATACATTTCCATAACATTAACAAGTTCTAGAATATGAAAGTACAACTCTGCAATCCTCCAACTTCATATTTTGTCTAAGGTAACCAAGGTAGTTCTTCACTGTTGTTAGTTGTAACATAAAAAAAATAAAATAAAATTACATCCAGGAATAATGTTTTAAAAAATAGCACCATTAAGTTCGATGCCCAGATCATTTAAAACACCAACTTAAACACCAACCTTATGTTTAAATCGACGGATCTATGTTTTGAGATATATTCCCAGTTGTATTTTCAAGATTTCTACATAAAAGATAATAAACCATAAAAAATTCTTTTATTATATTAAAACACACAAAAAATGAAAAACACATATTTCCAAACTTTAAACCAACCTCACTGAAGGACAGTTGTTCTTAGCATGACCCTCAGTCTTGCAAATGCTAGTATGTCTTTTTCTTCATGGCTTGAGTCTCTTTTGAGTTTTTTGCTCTCAACAATTTAGTCGGCCTTTCGTTAGCACTTGTGAAGGATCCTGTAAAATTTGTGAAAAATTTGATACAATTTGTGATTTTAACATTTGTGAATCATTCATTAGCATGTG
>QEOT01000709.1:0-24487 GCA_003123785.1 Pterocarya stenoptera
GCCATCCGTCGATACTAATTTTAAGGTTCACGGTCAGAGACATGTGAACTTGCCTTTTTGTAGATCTGCATCACGCTCGGTCTCGACGTGTGGAAACTTTTTTCCGCCTTTTTAACGGATCTACTTGTAGTCAAAGTAGGCTGCTTTTTAAGATTTTTCTTCTCACTGGAGGCCTAATTTCATAGCAAAGTTGGGCTGGTTGGTGATGGTCTTGGGAAAGCCCAAAGTTGGAGGTTCTACCACTTTCTAATTGGGGCACGAATACAAAAAGTGCAGTACATTATTCGTTGGATTTAAACTAAAATAATGGCAACTTAAATTGAGAAGACTAACGGAATATTAAGGATAAGAGTTGGATAGAAAAGACCATCTCAACATCTTTTCTCAAGTTTGACTCTTAAGCCAAAATATTAATGAAAGTCCACCACCAGGGACGAGACTACGGGGTGCCACGCCCCCACAGCAATGTAAATGCAAATATGATTTGGGCCACCAACATTGCATTGCCAGATTTTCCATACATATCCCTGGCATTTCCAATTTTCCATATATATCCAACTGGCAATTTGGATAAGCGGCCATGCCCATTTTAATTTCGATTTCGTATGTCACACTTTCAAATAACAACAACAACAAATGTTCCTTCCGTGTAAACAAGAAGTCATCCAATAACAGAGTGGGAGAAGAATAATCCCTTTCTCTTTGATACTTTGATCTTCAAGATCAAAATACCAACAACCGTCGCATGATCGGTCTTAATCCTCGTTTTTTTGGTGCCATGGTGGGGATGGCGAATTGATGTTTTTTCCCCCAGCGAACTGTAAATATATATGCAACTGATAATTAATTGCTTAACGTNTTTAACGGATCTACTTGTAGTCAAAGTAGGCTGCTTTTTAAGATTTTTCTTCTCACTGGAGGCCTAATTTCATAGCAAAGTTGGGCTGGTTGGTGATGGTCTTGGGAAAGCCCAAAGTTGGAGGTTCTACCACTTTCTAATTGGGGCACGAATACAAAAAGTGCAGTACATTATTCGTTGGATTTAAACTAAAATAATGGCAACTTAAATTGAGAAGACTAACGGAATATTAAGGATAAGAGCTGGATAGAAAAGACCATCTCAACATCTTTTCTCAAGTTTGACTCTTAAGCCAAAATATTAATGAAAGTCCACCACCAGGGACGAGACTACGGGGTGCCACGCCCCCACAGCAATGTAAATGCAAATATGATTTGGGCCACCAACATTGCATTGCCAGATTTTCCATACATATCCCTGGCATTTCCAATTTTCCATATATATCCAACTGGCAATTTGGATAAGCGGCCATGCCCATTTTAATTTCGATTTCGTATGTCACATTTCAAATAACAACAACAACAAGGGATGTTCCTTCCGTGTAAACAAGAAGTCATCCAATAACAGAGTGGGAGAAGAATAATCCCTTTCTCTTTGATACTTTGATCTTCAAGATCAAAATACCAACAACCGTCGCATGATCGGTCTTAATCCTCGTTTTTTTGGTGCCATGGTGGGGATGGCGAATTGATGTTTTTTCCCCCAGCGAACTGTAAATATATATGCAACTGATAATTAATTGCTTAACGTGATCTGCCCATATTTCCAATTTTCGGAACATTTATAGTGAAGATATCATGAACTCATGGTGCATCAATTCAGCCAAAAAGGAAAAGAAAATCATGACTTTTAACGAACGTAAACCTTTTGTATATACAAATCATGAACTAATGAACATAAATTCAGCAAGAGAAAAAAGTATAACAGTACAAAAAATTAATTTTACACCAACTGTGTAAGCCTAACACTAATAGCTGGATTTCCTCAACTCCGCCGAGGAACACGAGTTTGCAACTCGACTCGAACCGAATGAAGACTCGGCTGGTGTCTTCCGAGTCAATTTACCCAAGCCGCATCCCACCCTGTTCATGGTTCCAAAAATCCCCCAAAAACGTCTTTGCCGCATCCAAACTCGGGAAATAGGTTGGCTCAAGGAAGATATGACTCAGTGAGTCGCCCGAGTCTGAACTAAAGACGTCTTGGTTCGCGTTCGCATCCAAGCTCCCCGTCACAACCACCAGCAATTGCTTGAACGCGTAAAAGAACCTCTTCATGGCCGACTCGATTGCCTGCAAAGCCTGAAGCAGGTGAATTTTCTCCGACTCTTTCTTCTCTCTGTAGAGCTTCATGGCCGCCTCCTGGACCCTGGGCCCACCCATGGGGTCCACCTCAACGCCTAGTATGCATGGCACCTTATGCTTCAGATCCCTGCATTGCCTCGTGATCTCCACGAGCCCCTTTGATCTGAAGCAATAAGGTCCCGCTTCGTTCATCGACTTGATGCAAAGCTGATTCTTGAGCCTGAGAAAATCGTCTGGGTCCATCAAGAGGTGGAGATCCTCGATCTCGGTCAGAAGCTTCCAGATCCGTTCGATCAAATAGCAATCGCTCGCAGCTCTTACGAAATCTTTGTTCTCGACTTGCTCTGTGATTCGTTTCAAAAGCTGTTGCGACACATAGATCCACGACTCTAGAATTTGCTGCGTGGAGTACAGCGTCTGGTTCTCGTAGTTGTCGATGTGATCGTACGGACTCTTCTTCAGGGAGTGAAGCTCGCTCGGCTTGCACACCAGGTCGTACTCGAGGTTCGGCTTACCGGCAAGGTTCGGCTCTCCCAAGCCAAGAGTGTACGGACACCTCCGCATCTCGCACTCGATGGAGTACAGGATCTTTTGCGCGATATCCTCCGATTTATGCCACGTTGCAAGCCTAGGAAGCAAGCTAGACTCGCTGGTGCGGCTCACAACGGTAGTGTCGCCTGTCATCTTCCACACCTCGGTATAGCTACCATCGCGAGCCAGGACACCGTTCGATGACCTCAGATCTACGATGGGAGCCGTTCCTCGTGTCGCACCGTCTTCTTCATTGTCCTCGCATATATTAGCAATGATCTGTATCTGACTCGTCGTGAGAGACTCGAGCCTTCGCCTCCACTCGCGCCCGTTGGCGTACGGCCGCTGGTCGGACAAGACCGTCGAGAGGAACCGAAACGAAATCTCTAAAGCATGTAAAGCCGGTTTTAAAACGGACTCGTTTTTCCAACTGGGAAACTCATTGGAGCTCCACAGCTTCCGAAGCTCCGGGAGGCGAAGATAGGTGTCGTAAGCGGAGCAAGCCACAGCCGGAGCCTCGGATATTTGGGCGGCACGAAAGGTCGAGGGAAGCGAAACTTGAAGTTTGTTGGAGAGTTTTGGGGATTTGTTAGGCATGTCGGTTGAGACTACCTTTGCCTTGCAATCCAAATCAACCATTTTTTCCTTGAACTGACAAGAGAGAGAATTGGGATCGTGTAAGTTCTGGGTTTGTAGGAGTTTTGAGGGAGCCGGAGAGAGGAAGTGGGTATTTATAGTTGGCAGTGGATATTTGAACAGCCAAAAGGCGTGTGGAATGAGGAAATTTAAAAGTCGCCGGTGCCTACAAATTTAACTTCTTCGAAAAATCTTTCAAGTATTTTGTCATTTTTTATGGGAAGAAATATTAAAGAAAGAATGGAAAACGAGCCTTATCCATTTCACCTACCGTAGAAAACGCTATAGTGCCTTTTTTTGTAGTTTGTACGTTTAGTCTATGGATTCTACGAACAGTAGCGTTTAAAGTTGGACCTGGGTCTTGCACGTTGTCCTTCAATTAGATTTAAGTTGGCGTAGATAAGGGATTAAATACCCAGTATTATTCTACATTTGTTTTGTAGTTCACATTTCCTTTCACACTATAATAAAGTGTTCGAGATTTAAAAAAGGAAAATGCATACAAGTGTTAATAATTTTTTTAAAATATTTTTTAAAAATTTCTAATCATTAAAAAAAATAAATTTATTAATAATCACTTTTTTAATTATTAAAAATAAATAAAAATATATGAATAGACACGTTCAAGAAAAACATTTAAAAACCATATTAGTAGTATTTAAAAATATATATATATATATGATACAGATATAATAATGAATTATGCGGCATCCAATGTATCCAAAATGTTTTCCAGCTTGACATTTGCAAGCTGTGCAATTGTCGGTGTGCCGGGAATTGGGAACTCGGGAGTTAGTCCGCGTTTTGAGGGACAAAGAAAAAGACTTCAGCGTGCCTTTCATGCGCCCACAACATGAAGAATGCTATCAGGTATAAAGATTAGCCCATCGTTTTAATTTAAAATTTATTTTAATTCATTTTATTTTATCATTATAATTTTTTAAATTTTTTATATAAAATATAATAAATAATTTAATTTTTTTTAATTTCAAAATAATAATAATACTATAATAATATTTTATTATACTATTTACAAGTCATCTTAACTCATCTCTAAATACAAATAAAACTAAACCGATGACACGCTCCTCACAAAGCACGAAGGATAATACCGACATAAAATAGAGCAATTGTAGTCAGAATTTACCTTCTCGGATTGTGTTCAAGACGATATAGTAGTTTAATAGAGCAGCTTGCTCGGATTTTGGATAAGATAGGGCAAATGGATTGGGTTTTAGTTTCCTCATTAGACTACCTACTGATTTTTTTTTCTTTATTTATTTTTTTTTAACCACCTAATCTTCAACCCAAAAGATAGGCTCGACCTCTACAAGGTTAAAAAATTGTTTTTCCGTTAATTGTCAGGTAAGGTTGAATCGATTAATCCATCTTGTCAGAATGAAAACTGAACAATTTACGAGATCAGATGTCAGATGTGCAACATTTAAAAAAGAAATTTGGATTTGCACTCTGCAAAGACAAATATTCCAAGACTGCCCGATTAAATCAGCAGAATATGAAACTTTTTTGTTAGCGTGACAATCAAATTTATACATGTTCCTTTGTAGAACGGACGGACCTATCCTAACCACCAAATAGCAACGGTAACAATTGATCCCAATTTCCCAATATTATACAGGAAAGTATACAGTATACTCCTTTTGGAACTCTATTAACAATGAAAACGATAATCAAAACCAAAAAAAAAAAAGAAATATTAAATACAGTCTTATAAATTATGTAAATATCACGTATAAAACAAGAATAAAATTTATTATTAAAAAATTAATTAATTTTTATATAAATCTCAGTTATTTAAAAAAAAAAAAAAAAAAGTGGGCGACGAGACAACCTATAACATCAAATATCAATACTAAAAAAGAATTATCCTTGAGTTCCGTCGGTTTTTGGCCCTTTTGGTTTTGGATAAGCCTCCGTAGTTTCGTCCCTTTCCGACGCTATCATCTGGATTCGAAGGTTGGCGATATATAAATAAGCTTCAATTGGACTCCATCCCTCCGTGTTTGTCGCTTCAAATTCTCTTCACCAATCCCACGGCCTTTTATTGGTACACGCGTATCGCCTATAATTGCCTCCTTCAACGCAACGACCCAGGGGGATTAGTAAGTGGCCTCCAACTCTGGCGATCCTTCTGTGCTTCAGGGGCCAACTAATCACGCGGGAACCGCATGTGACATGCTCCCAGCCCCCGACACGTGGTCTTCCGATCACGTGGTTTCGCCCATTATTTTCCACTCTATACCTATCCAAATACGTGATGGACAGATCAGGTCACAGTGGTGATGCGCCAATGCCAAACTATACTTCACGATTCGTGCCAGGTGGCGCGTACGGTAGAGAATCCAAAGTTTATGTAATGCTATTATATATAATTAGTAAAATTTTATACATCAGTATACGATTTCATTCTACTAAATAAGATTTAGCATATTTATTATTATTAAATAATTTTTTATTAGATAATGATTTATCATCTAATTATAATAAATGTATCATATCTTACATAATTAAAATGAGATTAAAGTATGGTGTATATAATTAATTAGAAAAATTTTATACACCACACTAGCATCCCACTATATAAAATATTACAGATTTATTACTATTTAATAGTCTTTTATTGGATAATTTTTTATTATCTAATAGTGATAAATGTATCACATTTGATGTAATAGAATGAAAGTAAAATAAAAGTATGATGTATAATATTATTCTATTAGTTATATATGTATACATATTTTGACTGCGGTTTATAAAATGGGCATAGGAAGGTAAAACTAAATTTTCATATTGGATTTTATAACTTTAATTAGTGTGATTGATATAATATTTACTTTAGAATTTTATATAATATTAATTTAAAAGAATAACGTTGTAAATATTATTCCTTAAATTAATATTATATAAATAGTTGGTGGTTTTTTTGAATTGAGTTAGAAGGGAGTCAAAAAAGTCAATGGGGGAGGTGGTTGCCTGGAAAGGGAGCATGAAATAATATGTATCGAGGCGCACTACCAAATAAATATCAGCATCATGCACTTAGAATTTGGCCCATTTACATATCTACTTCCACGTCTCTTTCCTTTTATTTGTTTTATCAAGACTCTTCGATGTTTGTGGTCGACAATAGGGAGGAATCGGAATTTCTGGTAGATGGTTTAACAGCACATTTGTCTGTGTTATCTGGATTTTTATTTCTTTAATTGTTTAACTTTCTCTATAGTATGAGGAAGCAGGAATATATATAGTTTTGGTAGACTTTGTGGGTTAGGTGGGGCCTAATCAATTGCGTTGAGCAGTCATGTGTCATTACTTGGAAACCTTCATTATTAATGCTATTCCTTTTTAAATATCATGCATGTCAAAAGTTTCCCATTGGGGGATTTGTCGGTGTGGCTATTAACTATAATAATTACCGACAATTATCCGGCCAAATTAGTAAAGCAGAAACAGAGGTGTCCGTCCACCTGGCCACTCTGCCTGATTCTTAAAATACATTATTAATTTATGTTTTATAAACAAAAAATTTATTTATCATTTTCTTTATTATTCACTCGTCATTTTATAGTCTAATATTAGATTATAAGTTAATAATTAAAATATAATAAATAATTTTTAATTATTTAATACCACAGTATGAGATAATAAAAAGATAATAAAAATTTGAATGAAGTGTAGCGTTACTATCACAAAATATATATATTATATCCTTTTGATTATAACAGTTTGCCGCCTCCTAGAAACCCAGACCTCGAACATAATTAATTTTAAATGGGCCGGCTCCTTAGATAGGCGGCATCACTTATCACCTCTCTCTTACATTGATTTTCTTTAGAATTTATTTTTTCAAAATCTAGACCGGAAATGGATATTATAGATATGAAAAACACTACTGTAACAGTATAGTAGAAAGCAAATCATAAAAATCTCACTTCGAGAGTGAGAAAACCTTCAGAATATAAGGAAGAGAAATATTAAATTTGATAGATGATTTTCAATACATTCTACATCGGTTTCCTTCTCCATATATAGGAGATGCTAACAAACTTGGACATAAAAGTAATTTCAGACAAAGGGAAATAACAACTATTAACTACTAGTACTTGCTATATTATTGAAAGAGTAAAATAAAGGCTGCGTCTTTAGTCTCCATGTAGTCTTCCAAACTGTTCTCCTCAACAGTTCAACCCTAGCTTTAATCCCATCCGTTCGTATGATCGACGACTCTCTTTACTCCATAACATTCTCTACTTCGTACGCCTATCGTCCCCATTGCGTCTCCTTTACGAACTGGCTTGTAACAAAACTCCTCTATTTCAGAACACCTTGCCCACAAGGTGTGGGTAGGTGTGTTTCAACTGGTGGAAACTTTCCCAAGTAGCATCCGTGTCACTCTGTCCTTGCCAAAGGACCAACACTTCAGTCAACGGCAAAGATCCCTTCTTTCGAATGCGTCGATCCAGCACGGTTTCAGGCTCTAGTTTTAACACCCATTGAACATCAACTGGAGGGAGTGTGGGGAGACATGAAAAACCCGGTGGATTTGAGAAGATATGGGCAACTCCAAGCGGTAAGCAACAGTACCGACGCGGCTAAGGATCTTGAAGGGGCCGTAAAAGCGAGGAGACAACTTCATATGCTTCCGTTGGGCCAACGTCTGTTGTCAGTAAGGCTGTAACCGAATGTAAACCCACTCTCCGACCTCGAAAGATCGCTCCTTTCTCCTTAGATCAGCATAATGCTTCATTCGTGCTTGTGCTGTTTGCAGGTTTTGGCGCAACAGCTGAGAGATTTGCTCACAAGAACGAAGGCTTGAGTCGACAGCTTCCACATCAGATCCCCCAGGCAGGTAACTTATCAACTTGGGGTGGGGGTAGCCGTAGAGGGCTTCGAAGGGGGTTAAGTGTGTTAATACGTGGGTGGAGGTGTTGTACCACTACTCGGCCATTGGTAACCATACGGCCCAATCTCTCAGGCGATCGCCTGTAAAACAGCGTAGGTAATTTTCTAGGGTTTTATTAACTGCTTCTGATTGACCATCACTTTGGGATGGTATGCCGTAGAAAAAGCCAGTTGTACCCCTTGTTGCCGAAATAACTCCCCCCAAAACTTACTAGTGAAAGACCGATCCCCATCTAAGATGATGGTGTTGGGCATACCATGGAGCTTAAAGACATGCTTCATAAAAAGTTGGGCTAAGGTTAGAGCTATATAAGGATGTTTGAGGGGGATGAACTGGCTGAA
Organism: Pterocarya stenoptera; assembly: GCA_003123785.1. NCBI lineage: Eukaryota > Viridiplantae > Streptophyta > Magnoliopsida > Fagales > Juglandaceae > Pterocarya > Pterocarya stenoptera. The sequence goes on from QEOT01000709.1 coordinate 8,593, forward strand.
CTTTGTCAATCTGTCCACAATCACCCACAGACAATCAAACCCCTTAGAAGGAGGAAGCCCTTCAATAAAATTCATGGTGATGCTAATCCATGGTCTGTAAGGTATCGGTAGTGGCTATAGGAGCCCCCCTGGGAGTGTATTCTCATTCTTGACACGTTGACACGTTATAGCTCCTAATGTACTCCTTCCCTTCAGCTTTTAACCCAGCCCAAAAGCACTCTCTGCGCACACGATGGAGGGTTTTATCAAATCCTGAGTGACCACCCGTAGGACTGCTGTGTAATAATTCCAGCAGCTGCAACTTGAAAGCTTTATGAGTAGTGATATAGAGCCGTTGTTTATAGTAAAGTAACCCATCTCGATAGGTATATTGAGGCCCTACCTCTCTGTTGTTGCACTTCTGCACCAATGCTTGTACTGTCTTGTCCTCTACATACAACTGCCTTAATTCATCCAATAACTCCAGCTTTGGTACTGAAATCATAGTAATCATCAGAGTAACAGAACTTGCATCCTCATGCATCCGAGATAATGCATCTGCAACTTTATTGTCTTTGCCTTGCTTGTATTCTACTAGGAAATCGTAGCCTAATAGCTTGGACACCCATCATTGTTGCATTGAAGTTCCCACCTTCTGATCTAGTAAAAATTTCAGACTTTGGTGGTTTGTTTTAACTGTGAACCAAGACCCCAGTAGGTAATGACACCACTTTTACACCGCTAAAACCAAAACCAGTAGCTCCTTCTTATATGTAGACATATTCAAGGCCCTCCCCTTCAAAGCTTGATTGTAAAAAGCAATAGGATGCCCTGTTTGGAGAAGAACAGCCCCCACAGCCTTCCCTGAGGCGTCACACTCTATAATAAATGGTAGGAAAAAATCTGGAAGGGCCAATACCGAAGGGTTCATAACAGCTTGTTTGAGTTGTAGAAATGCCGCCTTAGCCTCCGAGTTCCAGTGGAATCCATCTTTCTTCAGTAAACAAGTCAAGGCAGCAACCACTCCTCCATAGCCCCGTATAAAGCGTCTGTAATAGCCCATCAGGCCTAGAAAGCCTCGAAGAGGTTTAAAAGAGGTAGGCCTTGGCCAATCTTCCATGGCTTTAAGCTTCTCGGGGTCAGCCTTAACTCTTTGAGTTGAAGTGAAATGCCCCAAGTATGAGACCTCAGGGCTACCAAAGTTGCATTTAGACAACTTGGCAAATAACTCATGCTTCCGTAGTGTCTCAAGAGTGATCTGTAGATGCTGTAAGTGTTGCTCCTTATCCCTACTATACACTAAAATATCATCAAAAACACCAAAATAAACTTTCGTAAGTAAGGCCTGAAAATGGTGTTCATCAAACTTTGAAAAGTACTGGGGGCATTGGTCAAGCCAAACAGTATCACCAAAAAATCATAGTGGCCTTCGTGAGTACGTAAGGTCGTCGTAGGAATATTTGCAGGATTGACCCTAATCTAGTGGTATCCAGATCTGAGATCTAGTTTGGAAAACATTGTTGATCCATGCAGCTCATCTAGTAGCTCATCCACACTGGGATAGGATATTTATCCTTAACCGTGATACTATTTAAGGCCCGTTAATCCACACATAACCGCTAGGATCCATAAGCCTTTCGAACCAGTAAAACGGGTGAAGAATAGAGATTTTGGCTGGGCTGTATTACTCCTGATGAGAGGAGTTCTTTTATAATTTTTTTAATTGCATCTTTTTGAAAAAATTGATATCTGTATAGTCTTATTGAGATTGGTTTAATGTCTGGGTGTAGGACAATGGAAAGGTTGTGGGAGCGGCGTGGAGGAAGTGTTTTGGGCTCGGAGAAGACATCCTGGAATTGCTGGATAAGATCCTGAATGTCTGGGCAAGTGGGCTGGTTTGGCTTGGTTATGGTTTCTTCCATGAATTGCAGTCGAACACCTCTATTGTCCATGCTGAAATTGTCAGGTAATGTACCCTTCTCCATGAATTTTGGGGTGTTAAGCCCCTTAAGTATGACTTCCTTCCCTGCATGTATAAACTGCATATGTAAGCGCTGAAAATTTCAATGAACAGTACCCAATGTCTTGAGCCAAGACACTCCCAAAACCATGTTACAACCAGCAAGGCTAAGAACGTAAGCCTCCGTCTCAAATAGACTGACTTGTATAAATAGAGGCATGTTAGAAATCATGCCCTCACTTTCCATCACAGCCCCATTAGCCACCTTCAATACCACTTTGGCTTTGCTATCACAATGCAATTTTGTCTTGCATAAGGTTCCCAAGTCTAGGAAATTATGCGTAGTCTCTATGTCAATCAATACAACCAAAGCACAAACACCTACAGTGGCCATGACCCTCATGGATCTCGGGTTGTCAACCCCCATTATAGCATGTAATGAAATCTCAGGGTTGGAATTAGAAGGTTCTAAGGTGACGATGTAATCCACAACTTCCTTAAGTTTTTCCTCCCCTTTTGGCTCCTTAACCTCTTATAGGTTGTCACAAATCTCCTCAATCAAATAGAGTTTGAGTTTTTGACACCTATGACCCGGCTGCCATTTGGCTTCACAATAATAACACAAGCCCTTGTCCCGACGGTCTTTCATTTGGAGCTAGTTAATGCGTTGGATTGGCAGGGTGTTTTTGGACTGTTTGGCCATTTCTGGGTTTAGATTGGGTAGTTTTAACAATCCGGGGTCAGTATGATAGGGAGGGTTGGGAGGGTTCTAGCTGTTGGTTTTTTTGGTCAGGGGTACGTTTTCTTCTTGGATTTTTGCTAGGCTATAAGCTGTGATCAAGTTGTGAGGGTGAAACATTCAGACCGTAAGTCGGATTTCATCTTTAAGACCACTTAAAAAACAGTTTAACTTGTAATGGTCTGAAAGACCCCTAAGCCGGTTAGAGAGTCTCAAAATGTGTTTTATATTCCTCTAGAAAACTAGTTTGTTTAAGCCTAGTAAGGGCCTCCATAGGATCATCATAGCAGTTATTACCAAATCGAATAATTAGGGCTTTAATAAAGGTCTCCCAATCAGCTAACACTCCAGATTCATCAAGATCCTGGAACCAAGTGAGGGCTTTGCCTTCCATATGGAAGGATACTAGGCGTAGCCTATGTTGGGGTAAAGTATTGTAGAATAGAAAAAACTGATTCACCCTATAGATCCACCCTTCAGGATCGTTACCATCAAAGGCTAGAAATGCTAACCTGATGATCCTTGTCTGGACCTCACCTCCTAGTAGTGATTGGTCATGTTTAAACTGATTGCCCGATGGCTCTCCCTTGCTCTGATTGTTGTTGTTTCTTTGTAGTTCCAGAAGCATTGCTGCCATATGTTGCTTGAGGCCTTGCATCTCGACTTCCATGGATTTGAATTGAGTTTCTGAAGTTTTCTTGAGTGTATTCAATCCTTCTTGTAACTGAGTTAGCGTAGTGTTTTCAGCCATGGTGAAAAGGCAGGAAAGAAGGCTCTAAATACCACTTTGTAACAGTATAGTTGAAAGGAAATGATAAAAGTCTCACTTCGAGGGTGAGAAAACCTCTAGAAGATAAGGAAGAGAAATATTGAATTTGATAGATGATTTTCGAGATACATTCTACATCTGTTTCTTTCTCCATATACAGGAGATGCTAACAAACTTGGACATAAAAGTAATTTCAAATAAAGGGAAATAACAACCATTAACTACTAGTATTTGCTATATTATTGAAAGAGTAAAATAAAGGCTGCGTCTTTAGTCTCCACGTGGTCTTCCAGACTGTTCTCCTCAACAATGCAACCCTAACTTTAATCCCGTCCATTCGTATGATCGACGACTCTCTTTACTCTCTAACATTCTCTACTTCGTGCGCCTATTGTCCCCATTGCTTCTCCTCTATGATCTGGCTTGTAACAACTACTTTGCCTTCCCAAATGAACCGATCCATTTGACTGCTTAGCAAAAAAATAAAATAATAATAATTTTTTTTTCTACGTAATGATGAAAGAAGTGATTTTAAATATATTGATGTATTTTTTAAAAAAATTTTAAAAATATTTAAATACATTAAAAAAATGAATGAAAAAATTAAAATAAAAAATAAAAAATTTTGTAACTGTCGGTCAAAAGAAGCGGTGCTATTCAGGCGGCAGAGTAGCACTACTCTTATAGGTATACTCTACGACATGTTATGTGTATGTTTACATGGCAGTATTAGACAGATCATAAATGTTATAAGAACTATTAACTTTATTTATATTTATTGGGATGCTGATCATTTTATAGTATTTGTATCTTTACATTTTTCTCTAAATAATCTGAATTCAAAATATATACAGTAGAGATGTAAAGTTCGTCTTGCTAAAAGATTAGTCAGCGTGGGGAAAAAAAACAGCATGGACATTTTATTGGGCCAAAAACTCACTATTTGAAAGCAAGTCACCAATTGAGAAGCCAATTCTAACGTTTACCAGTTTTTGCCCAACTGGTTTCCGCCCAATGAGGTTCGTGAAATTAACACAACAATTCTCTTATTTTTTTAGCCCATGAGCCCTTTTCCTAGGGACCCCGGTGGGATGGATGGGTACACAAGACTCCAAAAAGCCTTTACAAAATGGAAGTTCTGGCGGATACTACACCATATCGTCAATCATGAGCTCCTAGACAAAAGAAGTATCATGAATAATTCAACTTGAAGCTGCCTAAAGTTAAACCAGCAAAAATAGAGCCGATTTAACTTGGTCGCAAACGCAATGACTGAAATAGCAAGAAAGTCTCGCGAACAATAAAATATGGTAGATGGTAATTATATGGCGTATTAAACTCACCAACACGAAAGACAAAAGGCACGTGAACTTGGTAATTCTCCAAAAGAAAAAGGTAAACAGAAATAAATAAACTCCATCAGTGAAAATCCAAAAGAAAGTAAACACAAGGATCACCGTCCCATGGTAAAAACATAACCTACATGAACTTAATCGAACAAACTAAAACCCATGTCATCATCGGACTCTTCAGCTGGCTCTTCCTTCTTCTCTTCCTCCTTAGCAGCAGCAGCAGGGGCAGCACCCGAATCAGCAGCAGCAGCAGGGGCAGCAGCAAAAGCAAATTTGCTTGGGTCCTGCAATAATAACCAAAACAATTACTTTTACAAGGAAACAATTGGGATTTAAAAATATGCTGAAGAGTAACAGAGCCAGAGTCTACAGTACTGATGCATAAAAAGGGTCAACATCGTTTTAGCGGATGAGATACCTGTAGGTACTCCTTAACTTTCTCTGCCTGGGGGAAGGAGTACTCAGTGGCAACAGCAATAGCAAGAGCATTCTTGTAGGCATTCATGAACATATGTGGTGCAGCTGCTAGTGTTGGGTACGAGAGAGCCAGTGACAATGAAGTGACCATAGACACACCAGAGGCAAACTTCTCAATAAGGTCATCCTCAGTCAGATCAAGTACCTCAGGGCTGAAGACCGAGCCATTGTCATAAACAGATAGGACAATGAGACCATAAGAAAAGGGCCTTATGCCAAGTTTTGCAAGCAGGGCAGCCTCAGAGGAGCCAACCTTTTCACCCTTCTTAATAAGCTCCACAGGGGTGATAATTTCAACAGTACCCTTATTAATCTTAGTTGGGATGTTAAGAACCTGAAAGACAATGGCATAAGACTTGGATGTTTCAAATTAATGAAAAATGGAAGCATTTTCAATTGAGACCACGGACCTGAAAGAAAGAGGTCTGAGAAGGATCGAGTCCGGTGTTTCCAGGAGGCACAACAACATCAATTGGAGCAACTAAACCAACACGAGCAGGTGCTCCAACCTGTTTAAGTATGGAAAGTAATATTTACAGCAGCGGAATCACAACTCAAGAAAGCGCATTCTAAACAGAAAAATTTAGTAAAAACCTCACAAAATTACAACCCCATAAGTTTTAGAACACAATTATATGACAATATTTAACAAAGAAAATGATTTTCAAGAAGAAATGAAAACACATATTTTGCAACACAGCCATACAACATTGGCATGTTATCGTTCATTGAAAACTAGATAAGGAACCAGGAAAAACACCTATTACTAACCATGTAATAAAGAAGCCTCCTATAAGCAAAAAATAAAAATAAACACTCAAGGAACATGAACACCATTGCTGTTGTATCAGCAAATTGGCCAAACCCCAAAATTTGTAGGGATAAAGAAAACTGTGCACAACTTATTTCTATTGGGATTTCTTGAGCAGGCTTCCCAACAATTTTCAGTGAGTTAGTCGATGGCAACAAAAACTGCATTTAACATAAAGTGAGAGAAAGATGGGATATCCCTAACTTGGGCTCGGGGCTGACTACCAAGCAAACTAGAACAAAACAAAGCAGACCAAGGACATAAACCTATTCTATGGGCTCCAGCCCGCTAGCTACAATTAGGTCCAACTAGTTACAAGCAGGCTAAAGAAAATAACATAACAAAATAACAATAAGGCCCACGAATCCAGGACCCTGTTACAGATCCTTTCACACGTCGGGCTGTTACACTCGGCAATACACATATGAGCACCAGCAAAAGTTGCTATAATTCTGAACATTAAAATACTAAGCAACGCGAGTCCAAAGTAATTCCACTGATTTCTAGCTCTCCTCCACGACCAACTATACTCACAAAGCATGGATAAGTAGGAACCCTACATACTTGTATATCATTGTGAATCACCATGGTTCCATAATCAATATATAAGAGCAACCATTTCAAAACAGTTTTTGTTGGTACCCAAAATTCTGATTAAGTTATATAAGAACAGTTTAGCCACTCGAAGCATAGAATTCTCCATTAGTGGACTAAATGGAAATCATAAATACACTACACTAAGAGCAAAAATCCGACAAGAAATAATGTTAAATGCAAGGTAAAGGGTTTTAGACAAATGACCTTGTACTTGGCAACCTCTTCGCTGACCTCCTTCAAGTCACCCTTCGTGAAAATCAGCCCTACGTTTCCCTAATCCAACGAAAGGGTGATATTTTAAAGGTGTTATAGATTTTTTGTAGATTCGTTTTAAGATATACCACGAAAATTAAAATAAATAAATAAAAGAGCGTGACGTACAACAAGAAGGGGAATGAGGTTGAGGAAAGCATTGTTGCCAGCATTCTCAGCATGGATCCTGACGGAGCGCTTCATCATGGTGTTCTTACCCATGAGCACCACGGAGTCGCCACGTAGACCTTTCCGAATATTCTGGAGCTGGTTGGATCCGACGTTGTCGGCCGCCACCACCAGGATTTGGGTGTACTCGTCAAGCAACTGGCATAGCTTCGCGTCGTACGCGATCTTCTTTTCCGACTTCGAGAGCTTCCCTACCATGTCTACGATTCTATGGGTTTCGAAGGAAACGCAGAAGATAAAATATACAGAATGATTGGGGCTAAGGAAAAAGCAAAATCGAGGGCCAAGACGAAGCTAAGGGCTCAGTCAAGGCGGACAGCAAAACGATGCCGTCTCTTTAACCTCTCCTGAGTATACTAGCAGACGAGAATTACGAATCGGAGCTTTTAGAGGTGGGAGGACACTACCTGAAACAAGAACAGTGCCGCGGAGGTAGCCATATATACCGGACCGAAGACTGAAGTAACAAAAGGATTAGGGTTTTTCGAGGTAGACCTGGATCTGACGACTGCAATACTCCTCAGGGATCTGACGGTCAAGAAAAAGTAGTTAGTTGGGTAGTGATCTGGGCATTATGGATAAATTGGGCCTTGAACTGGGCCAACAATCCCGGATCGAGCCCGGGACAAGGCATGCGTTAAAGCATTGGCATCGGACTGATTAAATGTCAGTAAAATTTAAAATATAGTTAAGTTTTGTATAAATAATTTGCATTGAACTAATTAGAAATCTTTATGTACGGTTTAGATAGTAAGATGAGATGAGATAATTTTAGATAAAATTTAAAAGTTGAATAAAATATTATTAAAATATTATATTCTTATTATTTTGGAATTTAGAAAAATTAAATTATTTATTATATTTTATGTGAAAATTTAGAAGAGTTATAATGATGAAATGAGATAAAATGAAACACTTTTACTATCTAAACGAGTTTAGATTTTGAGCTATAGTAACTCTAAATGAATTTTCAAAGTTGGAGAGTCATTATTCACCATTTAAATCTATATTTTATTCACAAATAATCAATAAGACTATTCTTTTTAAAATTTTTATTAGTAAGCAAGGCTATATTATGTCCAGATTTTTCAAAAATATTTTTTTTTTTAAAACAAGGCTATATTATGTTAGATAATTAGGTTGATATAAAAAATAGTTAGATTATGTTAGATAATTAAGTTAAAATTAAATTATTAATTTATATATAGATTGTATTTGTAAAATATAATAAAAAATTATTAAAATATATAATATTATATTATTATTGTGACTTTGTAATAAATAGTCTACTATAGATTAATATCTTCAATAGTTTTGACTTTAATAAAAATCTAAATTTTTAAGCAAATGCTAAATCATCGCCAATGCTCCTAGAAAAGTGAAAACTTACCAATAAGATGTTGGTAAGGTTAGTCTTGAAGCCCAAATCCGAAATAGATCTCCAAAATATTCAATTAGGTCCGGGTCGATTGCTTGCGGATCCTTGGAGATTGAACAAGATCGGAGGAATCACTAGTACCGTTAATCAATTCGAAAATGGCCCAGCTTCATCAGCAACGGGGTCATCTTAAGAATATCATTGATTCATTGTGTTTCTTTGGTAATGGACTTGTTTAGTCATGCAGTTTAGATGAGATAAGATATTTTATTGAAATTTAAATAAAATATTATTAAAATATTATTTTTATTTTAAAATTTTAAAAAATTAAATATATTTTATATATAAATTTTAAAAAAATATAATGATAAAATGAAATGAAGAGTTTTATGTATCCAAATCGGACTACTGAATGTTTGAGTCTGACCGAATGCATGGGTCGGTGACGTCGGTCCGGGTTTAACAAGCTAGTCGAGCAAGAGCGACATCTTTTGCTCAGGCAAGAATCGATATATCCTTGATTAAAAAAAAAATAAAAAAAGAACAGATACATCCTGCTTAGGGCATTCACATTGGCTTGGCCAAATAGAAGAATTAGCTAAAATTTAGATAATTGATGTCAAAAGCACTCCACATTGGATTGGCTAAGTCTAAAATAAAATGGACTTTTGCTACAGTGATTAGCCAAAGATGGAAAATCACTATTGATTCACCAAATATTAAAATATTAATTTTTCACTTCAATAAAACATTAAAATATTAGTTTCTCACTCCAATAAAAATACTATTTGATTTGTAATTAATAAATTTAGATAGAATTTTAGATGAGTTTAATCAATATTTTTTATTATTAACATTAAATGTCTTTTAAAAATATAAATTTTTTAATATTAATTTAATTATAATATAATTATTATTAATATTCAATTGTTAGAATTATAAAATATGATACAAATAAATTAAATAAATAAATTATTAATTTAATAATATTTTATTATTATAGAGAGAGTAAATGGCTAATCCAATGTAAGAATTGAATATAAATAGAATAGACAAATGTAAAAAGGTGTGATATTGATTAAAATTTAGAGATGTATTTGGCTAAATCAATACTAATGCTCTTACTCATCAGCTGAAAAACTGGATATAAAGGAGAAAAGTTGATTTTATACGTACAAAGCGGGAAAAACAAGAGAGAGAGAGAGAGAGATCAGAACCCTACTATTGATCTTTTGCAATACATGAGATAAGACTTCCCAAGTTACAAAGAATCTTTATTTTTACTACGATTTCTGAAAGAGTTAAAATAAGATGGTAATGACTCATAAATTGTTTGTCTCATAAAGTGTATCCAATGCTTATTGATGATAATCCTATATCTCTCACATCGATCTAGCTAGCTTTCCCACTATAGAGAAGAAGCATGCAATTAAGTGAAAACAATAGAAAATAGCAGACGTTTTGTCGGTAGTGCTCCAGGCAAATTTTCAGTGGAGAAGAGCAGAAGAGTCCTTAACTGGGCGGTCAAGGCCGAAAGCCTTGGAAATTGGGTTTGGTTTGGTTTGTTTCAGTTTTTTGGTGCATTTTACTCGACCCGTCTGTTCTGATGCAACTAAAGTTGGGCTAACTGCGGCCGCCACAAAAGTTAGACTACTCTTAGCCTGTTCCCTGATTGCATGTTTTGGTGAAATGGAGGACAGAAGGACTGTAGAAAAATAAACGTTACAATTGCTCCGGCAATGAAAAAAATACTACTAAACCTCAACAGAAACCAGTGATTGAATGATTTCTTTTTCCTTTGCATTGGCAACGAAGTTATTGATGGAGTCCTCCAATATTTTTTTTATTTTTGATAACCGAACGTGTCATGACCAGTTTGCGCGTATCTCGACTAATCACATGAGACTTTGAAGTTAACGACCAGGTAAATTTTCAATAGCCCTAAAGAGATTCGAACTGGTGACTATTGAAGAACAAATACAAGACTGGACCAGTTGAGTCTCCATATCCATGAAGAGGTTCTTTGAAAATAACTATATATGGATACATGAGAAACTTTGTGAGTTTCCCACTATGCCTGGAGAACATAATACATGGCCTTTTGCAGTGGTTGATAATGATGCATAAGGTTTCCAGTACTGTTAAGGCAGACAAATGGGAGACAAAACCTTCAATTCATTTAGCAGTGTGGTTGCGCAAGAAAGAGAATAGCAGCACTGAAAGGAGCGGAGCTGTGTTTTGTGGTAGGCAGGGCGAGTGGTGGGATGAGATTTTGTCATGGCTTTGTATTATTCGATTGATCTTTCCTGTTTCTTTTTCTCTGTACATATCAAATTTGATGTAACATTTCATTGATTTTGGTGCTATAATGATGTCTCAATTGAATGCCCGGCATGCTGAGAAAAACTTGGAAATTTGCCTTGTTCATGAATTTACACCTCACATGATGTCACTGAAATGTACCCATGAGTAATGTTCATCGACAACAATTTCTATGAAAGAAATAGAATCACAAACTTGCTATAGTTCATCATGTACAATCATTATAAAAGCTGAATTTTGAATGGATTTTTTGTTAGGCCTGTGGGTTACATAAGTACTTCTTCTCAACCTTTGAGCTGATTTTTAATATTTTGTTGTCAATAAATGCAATACAATGCGAGTGCCCACTTTCCAACTCCTTGAATGTTACATTTTTATTATTTGCTTATTTAGTTTTTGGTTGGGGGAGGTTTAGTGCCAATGGTTTTAGGCTTTTAGCAACTCTCCAAATAATATATAAATGGGCCCCGAGCCCAGAGTTTGGATAAGGCATATTCTAGGCCCCATACCAGTGATTGCTAGACAGTCATGCCGGTAGAAATTAATGATAACCCACGACCCATAAAATAAGAACAAAACACAAAAACAACAGATATAAAGATTAATCATATTCCAATGCTTTAAATCCAACGTATAGAATATTTTGTAATAATGTTGGGCTTTTTCTAAACTTCAGCCCCTTTTTCGGAGGGGCTACTTTAGCTTACTTTCTTGCCGTTGCTAATGGACTGATCACCACCATTATGCCAATGAGTAGTGTTTAAATGTTAAAAATTGGTGAAGCACTCCAGGATCTGGGATGGGCAGATTAAAAAGTTGCATGATTGTCATGTCGCAAGTATATTTATATTTGAGTAATGAAAGTTATAGTAATAGGATATGCAAGTTTCCGGTATTTTTTTTATATTTAAAGTTGGGTCTATTATAAAAAATAATAATTTTTTATATGAATCGTATATTTATCTATTTTTTCAAAAGAAATATGTAGAATTTACACACTAAGATTGTAAATATCTATAAACAAAGTTCGAGACAGTTAAAATGGTGCAAAAAGAATACAAATAATTATGACCCATCCGGCGTAATGATTTATTTCGTGTTAGATATAAATAATTGAACTTTTAATAAATCAAGTTGTGGGGACTTGAAGTTGAAGCTAGAGCATATCCTAGGATGCTTTGTTCCGTGACCCTCAGATGCTGGGTGGGGGAAAATGACAGAAAATACCAATAATATAAAGCGTTTAGCTTGCAGCGGCTCGCAGTTTTTAATGTAGCATATCCTAATAATCCAAGCCTTTTCCTTTCTAAAATAATGTCATTTCAAGCAATGTCCTCTTATCTTGTGGCCACCAAAAAAGAAAAATCCTTCTAATCATGATTATACGCTTGGACCCCTTTTTTAACTTGCGTATAAGAATGGAAAGGAAACAACACAATCCCACCATCCAGATTGTCATGCCCATGATATTATCAGAGATATACACAGATAGTTGCAATAGGCAAAGATTGTCGAGTCCGATGGATTTTTTTTCTTTTGTTTCTTTTTGTTTTCCACAAAAAATTGTCGAGTCGGAGGGGTCTAATCCCACAATCCGGACTTGACAATTATTGACATATAATTAAAATAATAATAATAATAATTATTATGTATATTAATAACTAGAACATGTCATAATTTATATAAAATCAATACATAAATGTCAGATGAGTAAAGTAGGTGGGTGTATAATGGTGTGCACTCGAATTGCATTGAGAAGCGAATTCGGTGACGAAATGGATTTGATGGGTGTAATTAAAATGGGAGATGATGTGGCGCTGTAAAATCAAGAAGATGGAGGAGCCATGCAAATTACCATGGATTGCATCATTAGTCAAGAGAGACGGGAGGAAAAGGGAGACAGGGAGCATATTAGGGAAAAAGTTGAATAAAGATCGGGAAACCAGTAAGAATGTGGTCCCTCCCACCCACTAAACCTGTTTATTCAGCTCATGATAAGGGAAACATATGTAAATGGGGGAGGTTTTGATTTTTTTATTTTTAATTTCCTTCAAAAAAGGGACTACAGTCTCCATTAAATGCATGCTGCAAGCAAAACCTTTTTGACTATGAAGGCTGGCTTCAGTACTTAAAGAGTCGTTCACCAAATTATTTTAGAGATGAACGTTTTAGTCAAAGTTTCAATTCAACAAGTCTCTCATTTTGGCACAACTTGTGTATATTCTTTTTGTCGCTTGGCCCCTCCAATCTCCATTATATGACTGCACCTCACATTTAGAAATTGAAACTGAAAGGATGCCACACATTGTATGTTCTTGGGCTTCTTTATTTAAAATGTCAAGTTGAATGGGATGATATTGTTTATCAAAACTATGTCTTGGATCAATATGGTAATGGCAACAAGTTTATTGTTGAAAAAGGAAAAATATTAACTATTTCTTTTATCTTGTTTTTTTTTTTTTTTTTAAATATTATACCTATCTACCTAAAGAGATTAGAAAAAGTAAAATGTTGGGGGACCAATGAATTGGACTCCCAAATTGAATGATACTAGTATTTTTGTTTTAAACTTAATGGTTAAGGAAATGTTTATTAGTGATTTTTTTAAAAATTCATATTTAAAGATGTTTAAAAAATATGCAATTTTTTTTTTACTCTTATCAGTCTAGCTATTGGTACCTTTTATCAGTATCGGTAGCAACACCTTAGAAGAAATATGTGTTAGAGTATTAGTAGTGGACTCAACAAAATTTAGCTAAAATTTGGTTAGAAAATTCATTTTTATAAATTTAACTAGCCAAATTTTAATCACTATTATATTTTAATCACTATTATATTAAAATATTGATTTTGACATTTTCATTTATTTTAATTGAATATTTATTCGTTATTAAAAAAGTACATATTAATTTTCTAATAGTGATATTAGATTTTAAAAGAAAAAATTGACATCAACTAATAATAATATTGCAGAACTAAAACTTGAAGCATTCTAGCAAGATGATGCCACATCATTGAAATGGTGACTAATGGAGACTGGCCTTCTGTAGTTGAGTTTGAGATTTAGACACTTCATACTTTTGAAATGAAGAGAAATTTTCTAGAGTTGTGAGCTCATGTGAAACGAATAGCACGTTGGAGAGGAAACTTTTTATGCCAAAATAATATCTAGCCAACAACTTAGACTCAATAGATTTGACTAATAAAAATGATCAAAATTAAAAATAATGTATTTTTTTAAAAAAATGAAATTATTGATTTTATTCTTTTTAAACTTATTAAATTATTCTATTTATTATCTATAGACAACATATTTAATAAGAGAAAAAAAGTGGTTTGCGGGAAGATTGGCACGTTTCTGTTTTAGAATAAATTAGATTCACTGTTAAAAAAATAGATTTATTTCCCTGATTTAACCTTTTTCACATTTATTTTTGTAGGCGCTGTTATTCAACATCACACTCCTAAGGGATTTGAACACGAATTACGATGACGGGAATTTGGCCAAAATATAATTAAACTTTAGCCAAACTATCCTCATTTTGGCCAAAACATCACAATGAGTATTTATTCAATTTAATTAAGTTTTGGTCAAAATATAATTTTGTTGAATCCACTATTAATATTCTTAACACTAACATTGATTTTTCTATATGCATTTTTTAAATCACATCTTTTAAAAATTAATTTTGTATATCAATAAAAACTCTTATATTGGATTATGTATATTTGAAAGAAATAACAAAAAAATATTTTTATTTTTTATTTTTTTTTAAATTATTATTTATATATTTTACAATTAGCACTATGTGATAAAAATACTAATTCTATATATCAAAATATTACTAATTTCATATATCAAAATAACCAATTTTATTAATAAATATTAATATATACTAAAAAACACTTCGTATCATCAACTTAATATAAATTTTATATATCAAAATCATTTTAATATAAATTTTAGAAAGTTGATTTTAATAGGTAGGAGAGAGAAAAAAAATAGTAAAATAATATTTATAGAGTAACTATTCATAACTACGTAAAATTTTAAAGATATTTAATTCAATATATACCAATTTAAAGAGATATTATATAAATATAAAGATGAATACGAAGACAAAGATTTTGAGTTCGTGCTTTAGTTTAGGACATTGATTTGGGCCCTTTCATCGAGAGGAAGTAATGGTGCTAATTTCGAAGGGAATCTTATAAAAAAAAAAAAATAGAAGGCAAATTAGTGGGTCAAAAAAACAACTGGATGTCAATCAGAGAGCTAATTAGCAGCACCATTAACGTTGGATTGTACTCACTAATGTTCAAAATATGATCCCCCAGAAAGATACGATCCCGCCACACAAAACCCATCCGTCATTGGATGTCCAGGAAGAGAGAAAAAATGGCTCACTAGATGAGGGTAGGGTAGCTTTGAGTGTCCAGGCGAGGTGATTTCAAATTATTTATAAATAATTTAATAACTTAATATATTTATAAACACATATAACTTAATATATGTGTTTGAATGTAAAAAATAAATTGACATATGTATAACCTTTTGTAGAAAATTAAAAAAAATAATAAATCCTATTAATGGTGGGTTGAAATAAATTGAAATTAGTTTGACAAAACTAACCTGGACATTGTTAAATTTGATATCTATTCTGATGTAAAAGTTGAATAAAATATTATTATAATATAATTTTTTAATAATAATATTATTTTAAAATTTTTAAAAATTGAATTATTTAATATATTGTATAAAAATTTAAAAAAATTATAATAATAAGATAAGATAAAATAAATATATTTGTTACTCATTATTTTCATATACTACATATCATTTTTTTTTAAAATTATTTTTTAATTTTATTCTTTTTAAATTTATTAAATTATTCTAATCATTATTCGTATACTATAGAAAAAATGATATGCAATGTGTAGAAATGGTGAATAAAATTTTTCTGGGATAAAACACCGTATGCAGACCTTCTCAGGATAAGAAGATTGGCACGTTTCTGTTTTCGGAAAAATTAAGATTCACTGTTAAAAAATAGATTTATTTCCCTGATT